>CANNZV010005116.1:0-31092 GCA_947561585.1 Caprella mutica | reverse complement strand
CGTATTGCCAATTATTAAACCGGGACTGGCGGCTGCTTCGATCTTTACCTTCCGTATTGCCTGGAATGAGTTTCTATTAGCCAATGCGCTGCTGGATAGGAATACGCGCACTGTGCCGGTTACGATTGTTAATTCGCTGACGGAGCATGATATCGATTGGGGTGTGATTATGGCGACGGGTTATGTTGCTGGCTATTCCGCCGATTATTTTTACCTTTATTGCCTCAAAACAAATCATTACCGGCATGACAGCAGGAGCCGTTAAGGGGTAAGCATGCAGTATGCTTGAATGGTTACTTTCTCCGATAGATCCATCCCGTATCCATGATGTTAACTGGCTGATTGCCTGGCATGGCCGATTTATGGTGCTGGCCTGGGGGATTTTAATTCCGGCGGGTGTGCTAATTGCCCGTTTTTTCAAGTGACGCCCCGCCAGAACTGGCCGGAGGAATGCGATAATGAAATCTGGGTGGTATTGCCATCAGGGTCTGCAATACACGGGGGGAGTTGTGATGCTGACTGGTTTAGGCCTGATTCTGTATCAGGGGCAGGTAAACAACCATGAGCGCTTTATCTTTAATTTCAGTCGCTATGAGGTTCACCACTACCTGGGCTGGGGAATTATCGTATTCACCGCCTTGCAAATTTTTAGCGGGCTGGCTGCGAGGTAGTAAAGGCGGGCCAACAGAGCAATCCATCCATGGTGCGCATTATGATATGACCTTGCACCGTAAAGTGTTTGAGTACTTCCATAAGGCAGTCGGCTATGCCTTATTACTGGCGTCTGTCTTTGCCGTCTTAACCGGTCTCTGGCGGTCAAACGCCCCGGTTTGGATGTGGCTGGTGTTGAGTGTTTGGTGGCTGTGTCTGGTGCTGGGGTTTATCATACTGCAAAGGCGTGGTTATGCGCTGGACACCTATCAGGCTATCTGGGGCGTGGATAAAATACATCCCGGGAATCGCATTAAGCCGATAGGCTGGGGATTAAGCGCAGGTGAGCATTATCGCTTTCACCATGGCCCGTACAGATCTTTAAGGTTTGATTAGCTTCAATCCAATACCTTTAACCGTTTGAATCATGGCGACTTTAAACGGGTGATCCAGTACTTTCCTTAAATTATAAATATGGCTGCGCAGCGTGTCGGTGTCAGGGATATCAGTACCCCAAAGTTCCTGCTGAATGGCTTCACGACTGACTACTTCCGGTGACTCACGCATTAGAATTCTCAAAATTCTGATCCGGTGGGGGAAACAATAATTTCCTGTCCATCCCGCCTTACTTGTTGTGTGCCACTGTCCAGCATTAGCGGGCCAATCTGGCTACGTTTTAGTGTTACTTCACCCCGCTGGCGTTTCATTAAAGCCATCAGGCGTGCGACCAGCTCTGATTATCAAAAGGCTTAACCAGATAATCATCAGCACCGCTGGCAAACCCGGCGAGTTTTGTCATTAAGCTGATCACGTGCGGTTAACATCAGAACCGGCGTATCTACATTAATGGTGTTCACGCAGTTGTTGGCAGATGCTAAAACCATCGATGTCGGGCAGGTTAACATCAAGGACAATGGCATCATAAGTTTGGGACTTTGCCAGTTCTAAGCCCTGGTTACCTCTGGCGGCATAATCCACTCGATAGATTCGGTGGCCAGGTAGTCCATTATCGTTTCTGCTAATAGATGGTGATCCTCAATCAGTAGTATGAGCATGGCGTCGCATCCCCGTTCTTTTTAAGTGCTTATTGATGAGCAGCAAACCCGCTGCGATATCGCAGGATGAGGGAATAGCCCCGGCATCAGAAAATTGTTTAGCATGATTGATAGCTGTTTTGCCGCCAATAAATACCGGTAGGTCGATTGCTGCACAAAGTGTTGGCAGTTCCTGTGTGATTAGCTGTTTATCGGGGGCGCGGGAACCTTGAGAGAACGAGAGCATCTGCCTGGCAGCGCCTGGTAACGAATGCCAGTTCTTCGAGTGGCATATTAGCGCCAAGCATAATGATACGATAGCCTTGTTCCTGTGCTGCCAGCGAGAATAAGAGTAAGCCAGTTTCGTGTAACTCACCGGGTAAGCAGGCCGCGAGCAGTGTTGGCCCTGTATTATCTGTTCGCTTGTGATGAAAGCGTGCGCCCAGTTTATTGCGCAAGTAAACAGCAAAAAAGTGTTCCTCGGCGATGGGCGACTTTGTTGCTCCGGAAGTCCAGCGTTCTCCCAGCTGATCCAATAAAGGCAGTAACAACCGTTCTGTGATTAGGTTAACGGGGTAAAGTGACAGTGTTTCATTGTATAAAAGCTCCAGCCGGGCTTCATCAAAATCTGCTATAGCTTCAAGCATACTGCTCAGGGTTTTTTGCCAGACGCTCATCGCCTGTTGAACAAAACTTTCCGGTGTTTTGTCCTGTACCTGAAGCGCTTCTAACATCTGGCCGATAGGAATGCCTTTGGCCATGAGTACCCGTACTTCCTTGATGCAATCGATGTCAGCCTGGCTGTACACGCGACGGCCCGAAGCAGTGCGTTGCGGCACTATCAGATTATAGCGGCGTTCCCATGCGCGTAAAGTAATCGCATTGATGCCGGTCATTTCGGATACCTTGCCGATAGGGTAGAGTCCCTGACAAGGTTTTACTGGTTTGGCCATAAACAGACCCTTATACTTATGCAAAAGTTGTACAGTAGTGTTTGTTTTTAAAGAGGCTTTGTCAATATGAGAATAGGTTTGTTGTGGTTTCGGAATGATTTGCGCTTGGCGGATAATCCGGCTTTACAGGCTGCGTTGGCAGAATGTGATCAGATTGTACCGTTGTTTATTGATGAAGCTGCGGGCAATACGGGCTTGTTGCAAAATCAAAGCCGGGCTAGTCATGTTTGGTTGCACCATAATCTGCAAAGCTTTCAGAATCCTTAAAGGCAAAGGGTACAGAACTTGTCTTAAGACAAGGTGATGCCCAAAGTTGCCTAAAGCAATTACAAGAAGAAACTGGGGCCAGTCATGTTTTCTGGAATCGCCGCTACGATCCTGTCGGTATACGCTGTGATAGTGAAATCAAACAAAGCCTTTCCGGGCATTGTACTGTGCGTAGTTTTAATGCTGCGTTGTTGAGTGAACCTGGGCTGTTCTAAAAAAGGATGAAACGCCTTATCGGGTGTTTACCGCGTTCTGGAAAGCCAAGCTAAAACAGGGCGTGTATACACAACCCTTACCCGAACCTGCTCGTATTCCGGGGTTTGGAAAGCCTTTGGCGAGTCTGAGTCTTGATGAGTTGAATTACCTGCCTGCTATTCGTTGGGATATCGACATGATGGCGCATTGGCGGGTAGGGGAGTCCGCTGCTCATGAGAGTCTGTATACTTTTCTGGAAGCGTGTGGGGTGGACTACAAAATGGCGCGTGACAGGCCAGCTCAGGTGGGGACCTCATCATTATCACCGCACCTCCATTTTGGGTGCCATCAGCCCGCGGCAGGTGTTGTATCAGGCTGAGGCTTATTTGGCTGAAAACCCGGGTGCCGAAACCGGTGTGCGCTGCTTTTTATCGGAATTGGTTGGCGTGAATTTGCCTATTCTTTGTTGTATCACTTCCCACAGACTGTAACGGGCCCTTTAGACCAACGCTTTAGCAACTTCTCATGGCGCGATGATTATGCTGAGGACTTAACCCGGTGGCAGCAAGGTCAGACTGGTTTCCCGATTATTGATGCCGGGATGCGTCAGTTATGGCAACCGGCTGGATGCATAATCGGGTGCGAATGATTGTGGCCTCACTGTTAACCAAGAATTTACTGGTGCCGTGGCAGGTGGGTGAGCAATGGTTTCGGGATACCTTAGTGGATGCCGACCTGGCCAGTAATACGATGGGCTGGCAATGGGTTGCAGGTTGTGGCGCTGATGCCGCACCGTACTTCAGGATTTTTAATCCGGTGTTACAGAGCGAGAAGTTTGATACACAGGGTGAATATATCCGGCGCTGGGTGCCTGAGCTAAAAGACCGGAGTAACAAGGAGATTCATCAACCGAGGCATTTGGGCGATGGTTTGAAGGGATACCCTTTGCCGGTGACTGATTTAAAGCCAGTCGGCAAAGAGCATTGGAGCGTTTTGGACTATTAAGAAGCGTGACTAGGAAGCTGCCCGGGAACAGACTGTTCCGGATGAAGCCCCGGCTTTTCTGCAAAATCATTTCAGGATAGATTCCGGGCCTCATTGAATCGGGTAATCGTCAGTAAAGCCGCCGGATTATCAAATCGATGATTTTCATTTAAGGTCGAGCTTGAAAGTCCGTCTACCGCGCTAATAACGCCACGATGTGCGCCACAAAATTGACGATGTCATCACGGACAGCATTAAAACCTTCACCCTGATCTGCCGGCCCCGGAATCGTGCCTTGTGCTTCGGTATTAGCTTCAGTGCCGGCATCCCATACTGTTAGTTCCATTTTATGCGATTGATTCAGATCTAAGCCGGTGAGATCCAGCGCATTACTGGCAGTAAAGCCGTCATTGGTATTAACCAGCATTGAAATAAGGGATAGGTGCGCATCCGTGCCATTAATCGCAGTGACGTGGAAAGTATCGCTGGCACCCGGCGCTATATCTGTGAGCCGGATAAGCTATCAAGGTGATTTTCATCAGCTTGTGCGGCTATCAGCAGCTCACTATTGTCACCACCTTCGGCTAGTAACTCCAAGTCCGCTGCTGGCAGTACTGCCATTCGTGAATGTGCGATAACCGGTCTGGTGCATAATGACTGCGGGGGGGGATAAGGGTTGATTAGCTGTCCAGGTTAGTGAGCGTAATTTCGTAACTGCGCTTTGCGGATGGGTAAATGTGCGTATCATCATCGCTACAACCACTGAACAGAGTCGCTGCCAGTAAGGCTGTTAAGATGGAAAGGACGTTAAGATTTGTTTGTAATCATGTCGATTCCCCTTAGTGAACGGTAATAGTAATACGCGCTACCGGATTGAGCCAGCGATGCACGCGGCTATCAAGGTCGCTGCTACCACCGGTTAAGTTGGTATCACCTAATACGCCACGGTGAATATGAACGGTGGTATTGGTGTCTGCGCCTGCTGATCCTGTGCCACCCGTGCCGGTATTGCCACCCGGAGCACCTGGTATGCCAGCGGTACCCAGAACACCACCGGTTGCTGTATTCATTAACTCATTATTAGCTTCGGTTCCGGAATCATAAGCATTGACGTTCACGGTGTAAGTACCGGAGGCTGTGGGGATTTCATAGGCGTTTAGCCCCATAAAGCCATCATTTGTGGGTAACAGCATGCCTACGACAGATAAGTGTGTGTTAGTTGTGTTATTGGTATTCATAGTACCGGTCGAGATGCTTTTCCCCGGCGCCAGCAAGCCGCCGGCAGGATTATCGATACTTTGGCCATTCGCATTGTGCACAGCATTACTTAAGCCACTGATATCACCTCCTTCAGCCATCACCTGTAAAGCCGTTGAAGCTTTAGTGCCGGGGCGGAAAAGATGAGTAGAATTGTCATGTGCGGCAACCAGTAACGGCGTGATATATAACCCTTGAGTCAGGTTTTGGATGCTAACAGTAAACTCTGCTGCTAGAACTGACGGGCTGGCCAGCGCCATCATTAGACCACCTATAGCGAAGTATTTTTTCATTATTGATATTCCTTTATTAGTCAATAGCATGACAAAAGTCTTCAGCCACCCATCCAGTCTTGCTAAAGGATGTAGGCGTTGAAATACCTGATAACTTTTGCATGCGTGCTTAGTCGCATTATTGATCCTAATGGCCGAATATCACGTGAACCTCGCTGAATTATAAACAATTTGTAAACTATTGAATTAAAAGCCTCTCTCCATGAATGAGGGAGGCTTGGGGTAAGATTAACTAACCTCGCATCGCCTTAGCATGAAAGGCCAGGTGTTCACCAATAAAGCTACCAATAAAATGATAGCTGTGGTCATAGTCAGCATGACGACGTATTGTCACCGGGATATCGCGCTCCGCACAGGCTGCCTCAAGGTGGTCGGGATGCAGCTGGTCGGCAAGAAACTCATCGCCTAGTCCCTGATCAATCAGCATGGGTAATGCTTCTGCGCCAGCTTTAATCAGGCAAGTCGCATCGTAGGCTTCCCAGTCAGCATGGTTATCCCCCAGATAAGCACCGAAACAGCCTTTACCCCAGCCACATTCCACCGGATTACAAATCGGTGAAAAAGCAGAAACGGAGCTGTACATGCCAGGGTTTTTCAGAGCACAAATTAATGCACCATGTCCACCCATGGAGTGTCCGGTGATTGAACGCACTCCGGCTTGTACCGGAAAGTTGGCTTCAATGAGTTCCGGCAGTTCTTTGGTGACGTAGTCATACATCTGATAATTAGCCGCCCAGGGTTCCTGCGTCGCGTTGACGTAGAAGCCCGCACCTTTACCCAAATCATAGCGTTCTGCTTCATCCGGTATGTCATCACCTCGCGGGCTGGTGTCCGGCATGATTAAAGTAACTCCCAGTTCCGCAGCATAACGTTGCGCACCCGCTTTAGTACGGACATTGTCGTCGGTACAGGTTAAGCCTGACAGCCAATAAACAGCAGGTACTTTTTCAGTTTCTGCCTGGGGTGGCAGGTAGACTGAAAAAGTCATGTCACAGTGACAGCTGGAAGAGGCATGGGTATAACGGTTCAGCCAGCCGCCAAATTCCTTGACGGATTCAATTTGATTCACAAGCATCAGCCTCAAAAAGTGATTACAGAACGAATACTTTCACCGGAATGCATCAGGTCAAATGCCTTGTTGATGTCTTCCAGTCCCATGGTGTGAGTAACCATGCTGTCCAGTTCAATTTCACCGGACATATAACGGTCGACGTAACCCGGTAATTCAGTGCGGCCTTTAACGCCACCAAATGCAGTGCCCTGCCAGCGACGACCCACCACCAGATTAAATGGACGGGTAGCAATTTCCTGACCTGCACCAGCGACACCGATAACTGTGGATACACCCCAGCCCATATGCGTACATTCCAGTGCATCACGCATAACGTGCGTATTACCGATACATTCAAAGGAATAATCCGGGCCACCACTAAAGGTGTCCTGCATGTATTCAACAAATGATCCGTCAATATCTTTCGGGTTGACGAAATCAGTTGCACCGAGGGCTTTGGCAAATTCAAACTTGTCCGGGTTAATGTCGATGGCGATGATGCGTCCGGCTTTAGCCATCACTGCGCCCTGAATACAAGACAGACCGATACCGCCGAGGCCAAATACAGCCACTGTGGAGCCCGCTTCTACTTTAGCGGTATTCAATACTGCACCTATACCGGTAGTCACACCACAACCCAGTAGGCACACTTTGTCCAGTGGTGCTGCTTTATTGATTTTAGCCAGCGCAATTTCCGGTACTACTGTGTATTCCGAGAACGTAGAGCAGCCCATATAGTGGAAAATGTCTTTGCCACCTTGTGAGAAACGACGACTGCCATCTGGCATATAACCGGTCCAGACCGTTCCTGCAATGCTTTGGCACAGATTACTTTTGGTGGAATGACAGTACTCACACTCACCACACTCAGGAATATACAAAGGAATAACATGATCACCCGGCTTGAGGTCTTTTACGCCAGGGCCACATTCCACAACTTCACAACCACCTTCGTGGCCGAGGATACAAGGGAAGGCACCTTCTGGATCATCACCTGATAAAGTGAATGCGTCGGTGTGACAGACGCCTGTTGCGTGGACTTTTAACAGTACCTCGCCTTCACGTGGGCCAGCGACTTCGACTTCTTCAATTGAGAGTGGTTGTTTTGGTGCCCAGGCAACGGCAGCTTTACACTTCATGTATGATTCCTCCGGTTTTTTTATAAAAAACTCACTTCAGCCACTCATGGCCAAAGTGAAGGTTTTCATAGTTCTTACTGTGAATGCATCAGGTGATGCGGCAGATTTAAGCTGTTGTTCAGAGTAGAATGAATGTTCATTCCTGTCAATTTGAAATCAGTGCTCTGGCATTGGCAACTTGTGCCCGCACTTGGTTCGGCGCAGTTCCACCGACATGATTTCTGGCGGCAACTGAGCCTTCGAGTGTCAGGACTTCGAAAACATCATCAGTAATAATATCTGAGAATTGTTGCAATTCTTCTAATGACATCTCACTGAGGTCACGTTCGGTTTCCACACCCAGAGCAACCGCACTGCCAACAACTTCATGCGCATCACGGAAGGGTAATCCCTTAACCACCAGGTAATCCGCCAGGTCGGTCGCAGTCGCAAAACCCTGCATGGCCGCACGGCGCATCTTATCGGCCTTGGGTTGTATATGTGGCATCATGTCGGCGAAAGCCCGCAGACTGCCCATGAGTGTATCGGCCGTGTCAAAGAGTGGCTCCTTGTCCTCCTGATTGTCCTTATTATAGGCAAGCGGCTGACCTTTCATCAGTGTAAGTAATGCAATCATATTACCAAACACTCTTCCTGATTTACCGCGTACTAATTCTGGTACATCCGGATTTTTCTTCTGCGGCATGATCGATGATCCGGTACAAAAGCGATCCGGCAAGCGGATAAAGTCAAATTGGGCCGATGTCCAGATGATCAGTTCTTCAGAGAAACGTGATAGGTGCATCATGATGACTGAAGCCGCAGCATTGAATTCAATGGCGAAATCACGATCACTCACCGCATCCAGCGAATTACGTGCCGGATAATCAAACCCCAGCAATTCAGCGGAATAGTCCCGGTCAATCGGGTAGGTGGTTCCGGCAAGAGCCGCCGCACCAAGTGGTAGTACGTTGACCCGTTTGCGGCAATCCTGCATGCGTTCATAATCACGTTGCAACATTTCAAACCAGGCCAGCATGTGGTGGCCAAAGGTGATGGGTTGTGCGACCTGGAGGTGAGTGAATCCGGGAAGAATAGTATCTGCCTCACGCTCTGCAAGATTGATCAGGGCGGTTTGCAGGCGGCGAATTTCATGTGATATGCCATCAATCTGCTCACGGAGCCAGAGGCGGATATCGGTAGCAATTTGATCGTTGCGCGAGCGGCCGGTATGTAGTTTTTTACCTGCAATGCCAATCCGGTCGGTGAGACGTGCTTCGATATTCATATGAATATCTTCAAGCGATACGCTCCACTCAATACGGCCCGCTTCAATGTCGGCTTCGATCTCATCCAGCCCGTTGATAATTTTCTCAACATCTTCAGCTGGGAGTATGTCTGCCTTGGCTAACATGCGGGCATGAGCACGAGATCCTTGGATGTCATGCTTGTATAGTCGCTTATCAAAATTGATAGACGCTGTGAATTCTTCGACGAAAGCGTCGGTTGATTCGCTAAAGCGGCCACCCCATGGTTTCTCTGAAGGGGTGGTTTGATTCGGATCTAATGTTTTTTTTTCAGGCATTATTTCTGGTTAATCATCTGTTTGGCAAAAAAAGTTGCAGAACATTATCACAATGTGAAAAAATAAATAATGTCCTTCAGCAAGAAGTAAGCAGTTTGACTATACTATAAACAAACTTGGTCGTTGATATACGATCAAAATTATAAAAATAACAACTAAGGAATAGTCGTGTGCGTTTTAGAATCCATGGATTTTAAGGTGCCAGGATTTAGAGCATAAAAATAATGTCTGCATCTATGACCAAAACATTGGGCTACCTGCCTAACCTCTGCGTCCCGAGAGCGTTGCTTCGCACTCTGGCTGTTGCAGTGTTGTTAGCGTTGGTGCTGGCATTAACCGTTGCAAGGGATCTCTCTGGTTTCTTTATTGAATTAGGATTGCATTCACTGTTTACCTTGTGGGTTGCTTTGGCATCTGTGCTTTCAATTTGTATGCTGAATCGTTTTTACTCTCCATCCACCACCAGTATGGCAACTTTCGCAGTGACCGGCATTGTCCTGTTGTTCACTATGATTGCCTCATGGATCGGGATGATGGCGATGAGTCCTGAGGGTGGTTTTGATCTGCTATTTGTTCTAAGAAATTTACTAATAAGCCTGATCTTAACTTTAGTTATTTTGCGTTACTTCTATATTCAGGGAAAGTGGGAAGCGTCTGTTGAGGCCGATTCCAGTGCGAAATACGAAGCTTTACAATCCCGGATGCGTCCACATTTTTTGTTTAATAGTCTAAATACAGTCGCTTTTTTGGTTCATAAAGATCCGGATACGGCTGAAAATGCAATTTTAGACTTAGCTGACATAATGCGTACTACACTTGATAGACGTAACCGGATTTCTTTGCAGGAAGAGCTGGATGTAACCATGCGCTATTTGCGGATGGAGGCACTGAGGCTGGGTAAGAGGCGTTTAACCGTTGTTTGGGATTTTGACAAAAATACGTTGCCTTTTGACATGCAGATACTGCCACTCATCTTGCAGCCTTTGGCAGAGAACGCTATCTATCATGGAATACAGCCACGTAAAGATGGTGGAACGTTAACTGTCAGTTTATACGATGCTGGTGATCATTTGGCTGTCACAGTAACTAACCCCTTGCCGCCGGAAGGGATCAGTACGCATCAGAAAGGGAATCATATTGCCCAGGAAAATATGAAAAATCGACTTCAACTTGCATACGGAGGTCGCGCGAATCTGCAAATACAAAAAATGCCACAGCAGTATCGCGTCTCCTTTTCCATCCCCAAGGAGTAATAAGAACTATGTCTATTAAAATTCTGGTTGTTGACGACGAAGAATTTGCCCGCGAACGCATCAAAGGACTAATTGAGCGTTTTGCAGAATACGAAGTTTGTGCCGAGGCCGAAAACGGGGTCGAGGCTATCACTATGGTAGAGCGCCATCAGCCGGATATTGTCCTAATGGACATTTCTATGCCCGGTATGGATGGATTGGAATCTGCCAGAAATTTATCCGCTATGGATAATCCTCCCGCCGTCATATTCACCACAGCGTATGGAGAATATGCTTTAGAAGCGTTTTCAACAAAAGCAACAGGGTATCTCATGAAACCAATAAGACAAGAACAACTATTACAAAGTCTGGAACAAGCCCGCTCTTTAAATCGTGTACAGCGTCTTGAAATGCTGGAACAACGTGATGGGCAACGTTCATCCCGTAAACATATCTGCGCACGTATGCGTGGTAACCTGGAGTTGATTCCAATTGAGGAAGTCGTGTATTTCCAGGCAGATCAGAAGTACGTAACAGTGCGTCACAACGGTGGAGAAGTGATCATTGAAGAATCACTAAAATCGTTAGAGACTGATTTAGCCGACCGTTTTATCCGTATTCACCGTAATGCATTGGTGGCAAAAAGCCGGATTACAGGTTTGACTAAATCTGAAATTGGTCGTACTCAGATCACATTAGATCGGGTGCAGGATCAGCTGGAAGTAAGTCGTCGCCATCTGGCAGAAGTACGTCGCTTCGTTCGGGGTCGCTAAACAGCTTCCCAATACCGCCCTCTGTTTCCGGGGGGCGGCTATCACTCCTGATAATTATCATTATTCTTTCATCATTTCTGTCGCAGTATCAATAGCTTTGTCCAGATAGTACCCATAGTACTCCGGCGAACTATATCCCAATATGCGCTCAGCAACTTCTTCGCCCTTTGCGTTAAGAAACAACAAGGTGGGTGTTACCCGTATCTTATACTTGTTGCTGAAGTCATCGGCTGAAAGCGTTTCGCCATCAAAGTCATTTACATCGTGGGCGCTATCGTATTCGAGTGTGCGTATTATGACCTTTGCCTTATAGCCTGCATTATTTTCCATGGGTTGCAGGTGTTCTGCCTTTAATCGTGCACAGTAGTGACAGTGCTCTGCCTCAAATGCCAGTAGTAGTGGTTTGTTTTCTTGCTGCATGGCTTCGCCCAGTTGTTCGAAGTCTTCGGCGGTTTTTAGTGGGGTGGCCTGGGCGGTTGCAGTGTTGAGTAGTAATGCGAGTATCCCGGTTGTTATCAAGGGTAGGGAAGTGATACGAAACAATCCGTTTATCTGTTTCATGCTTGGATTCCTGTCTTACAAGTACTCAGTCATTTTACCTGCTTTGGAGCAGCTTTAACCTATCCTCCAGGAGGTGTAATGTTGTTTCGTCGGCATTCGCAAAGGCTATTCGCAAATATTGTTGCTGGTTTGCACCAAAGAAGCTGCCAGGTAAAGGGAGTATGCCGAACTCACTAGCCATCATCTGTGTCACGGCGGCGGCATTTTTGTCACTAAACGGATGTTTAACATAAGCAAAGTACCCGCCGATAGATTTTATTTTCCATTCAGGAAATTTGGCGATGATATTTTGAAAAACCTGCGCACGATTGGCAATTGTTTCATTGTTCTCAGTCACCCAGCCGTCTAGTGCATCCATTTGTTCAGCCAAGGCCAGTTGCGCCGCACGTGGTGCGCAAATCTGTAGGTTATCCATCACTTTAGCTATCGCGCTAATAGCTGTTTCCCCCGCAGTGACGGCACCCAGTCTGTGCCCGGGAATACAGTATGTCTTTGAGAAGCTATACAGTTGGATAAAGTTTTGTTCCCAGTTTTCCTGCTGAAAAATGGTGTGGTGAGGTGTATTGGAACTGGGGGCGAATTCACGATAAGTCTCGTCGAGAATTAACCAGATACCCTTTTGTTGGCAAAGCTGGAACAGGTCATCAATTAACTCCGGCGGGTAGATCGCACCGGTAGGGTTGTTGGGTGATACCAGTGCAATAACTTTGACAGAGTCGTCTATCGCTTCAGCGACCGTATTTAAATCAGGTAAAAAATGATCTTCGGGACTGCATTCGAAATAACGCAGTGTAATGCCCAGCATTTTGGCGGTGGCTTCATGATTGAAATAGCACGGATTACTCATTAATACAGTATTGCCCCGGCCCGCAATGGCGATGAGCGATGCGAAAAAAGCCTGATTGCAGCCTGATGTAATATGTATTTGCTGAGAGTCTATTGTGTGCTGGTAGCGTTGACTGACATGTTTGGCATAAGCTGTGCGCAGTGGCATTTCACCTTCAATTTCGCCATAACCACAGCTTTGAAAGTCTGCGGCTGCTTCTGATAAGGCTGTTAGCATGTCCGGGTGTGGCGGGTAGTTTGGAACGGCCTGGGATAAATCGATGAGTGGGCCATGTTCTCCGTTGTAGTTATCTGCCCAGCCAAGTGCAAGCGGGATTGCAGGTGTGTCTAGTGAAGCTACATGAGGATTTAAAGTCGGTTGTGCCATAATTTGGATACCTGCCGTCAATTCGAGTCATGATTCATTATTACATTTTAATTACTGTGGAAGTTCGCACCTTTTATTGGCCATAGAGAAAGTGAACTTCCATGGCTGTTATTCTGGAAAACAGAGGCTTTCATGTTTCAGTGTGAAATTTTTCATGTATGTTTCTGTTAAATCCTAAATGATGCGCTTATGATTGCAATCCGCAGATAAACCATCGCGCTCACTCACCCATCCGCAAGCTAACGCTCCATCATTTTCTCTCGGTTATGTTCAAGATATTTTCAGTTAAAGAAGTGCCTGTTTTAAACTGGAGTTCGTCTACTCCCTATAATTTACGGCCAAAGTTGCTCACTTTTTTTTATCTGGTGCTGGGCTTGGTATTATTTGGATTAGGTGAATCTTTGCTTATTGCCAGTGGTGCAGGAGTCAGTCCATGGACAGTGTTGGCGCAGGGCATTGCGGGTAAAACTGGCTGGAGCATTGGTTTTGTGACGATGGTGGTAAGCTTTTCAGTACTTCTGTTATGGATACCGCTAAGGCAAAAACCGGGAATGGGCACGATTCTTAATGCATTTATCATTGCGTTTATGATCGATTTTTCCTTGGTGCTGCTGCCTTATCCTGAAACTCTGGCCTTCCAGTTGCTTCAGGCGGCGCTGGGCGTATTAGTAGTGGGTATTGCTTCCGGCATTTACCTCACTGCCAATTTAGGTGCTGGCCCCAGGGATGGATTGATGACAGGTCTGCAGGCTAAAACCGGCATGCCCATTGCAACGATACGTATTGCTATCGAGGTTGCAGTGGTGGCAATTGGTTGGTATCTGGGTGGTGTTGTGGGAATGGGGACGATATTCTTTGCTTTTGGCGTGGGGCCGTGTGTGGCGATTGGAATTTTATGGGTAAGAAAATTTCTTTGAGCTGAGATTTTGTGACTCAAAGCACCTTGCCCGAATTCATAATATTGTTCGGATCAAACAGCTTTTTAATACCCTGCATCAGCTCAAGGTTGGTTGCCGGTACATATTTCTGCAATGAACCTCGCTTCTCTATGCCGATGCCATGCTCAGCAGAAAAAGAACCCCCGATTTCATCCAGGCCTTCATAGACTGCATTTTTAATAGCACTTTCTAAATTTTCAATGGGATAGCCCGCTGAAATAGTTGCGTGCAAATTGCCATCACCGAGATGGGCGAAAAGATATAACTGTAAGTCATTTGAGATAGCATCGACTTTCTGGAAGAGGGCAGTGGTGTACTGAGCCAGATTATTCAGCGGAACCGACATGTCGAACCAGTAGCCATGTGGTGCTACATCATCAATAACAAAGCTGTCCTCTCTGATACGCCAGATGGCATTGCGTTCTTTTTCATTTTTGGCGATCACTGCGTTTTCGATGATGTTCTGCTCAAGCAGCTCCATCAAAATGTTTTGCAAGGTATCTGACTCTGTTCCAGCAGGGTCTGATGCTTCAATAATGACAAATACATTACCCTCAGCTTCTTCAAAACCCAGGACTGATTCTGATCCGATTGCCTTGGCAACTGTCCGGGCATAACCAGGCCACATGATTTCAGCGGACAGCAGCTTGATTCGTGTTTGATTACGTAACTTTCGAAATAGCGCCACGGCTTGATTTGTGTGGCAGCAACTGACTAAAACCGTTGTGGCATTCTGTTCTTTGGGTACGAGAGAAAGTACTATTTTGGTGATAACGCCTAATGTTCCTTCGGCACCGATAAATAGTTGCTTGATGTCATAGCCTTCATTGGCTTTGGGGACTTGTTTTAAATCGCTCATGACGCGTCCATCAGCGAGTACGACCTCAAGGCCAAGCACGCGTTGACGCATGACGCCGTTACGGAAAGCTTCGATGCCGCCTGCGTTGGTCGCAACCATGCCACCTATAGTAGCAGTGCCCCGTGCGGCGAGGTCAATGCCACAACTCAGTCTATGTTGATTAGCTGCTGTTTCAAGGTTTTCGAGCGTAACGCCGCTTTCGATTAATGCCGTTCCGCCTGTCTCATCGATTTGTATAATCCGGTTTAGTTTTATCGTGTCTAAAATGACCTGATCCGAAATAGTTGCCGCAGCACCTGCCAAGCCGGTTCTGCCGCCGTGTGTGACCACTGAAATGCCAAGTTCATTACAGTTTGCTAATAGCCCGATGATTTCAGTGGTATCTTTCGGCAAAGCCATCAAGCCTGCCTGTAGGTTTTCAGAATGAAATCCGGGGTCAAGGTCAGTGAAGGATTGAGCTTGTTTGAATTCTATAGTGGGTAGGCGTGCTTGAAGTTGAGATAGGGTGCTCATTGTTTTATCACTATTTGGACATTGATTTACGGGTATATTTTGCTTGAGTTTAGCGGCGACGCCATCATATATTAAAGTGAGTTTGTGAAAACCGGGTTTCATTTTTGAGTATGATTTGCTGGGATTTACCCGGATTCACCAATGAATTATGGCATTCATTCAAAGTGTCCGACGAGTAACTCAACAATCAAATGAACTTTTCTGAATGTAACTGAGGCTTAAGGTTGACCCTATATGGGTCTGTCACTATACTCCACGTGCATTTGGCAAAGGCTCGATCTTACACTCGGTCTTAAAAAATCGGGAGCTATCATGCGCAGCTTACTCATTATACAGCTTCTGATCGTTCTTTTGGGCGTGTTCGTTTCCGTCCAATATTTCGGCCAGGATGCTATGCTACCAGCGTTCTACGGGGGAGCAGTCGCTTTAGGAAACACACTCCTGTTATCAGGACGCATTAAAAAGTTCGATGAGTTGTCCAAAACCAGTCCTCAGATAGGCGTTATGACACTCATGCTTGGAGTGGTGCAACGGTTTGTTTTTGTACTGGTTGCTTTAGGTGTTGGTTTAGGTGCACTTAAATTATTGCCTTTGCCTGTACTCGGGACATTTATGGCAGCCCAGTTTGCCTTCGTCATCGCCAGTGCACGCCAATAGACATGTAGGCTGTGGGTTTGGTTCATTCCATAGGGTGAATCAGCCGGCAGTTAAGCGAAATTTTTTAACTTTAGTTGTACGGGGTGAATTGTGAGCGGTTTTGAACCAGCAATTTCAAATCCTGTTGAGTATATACAGCACCATTTGACGAACTGGAGCATTGGTGGGAAGCCGGAGTCGATTGCCGATTTCAGTGTTTTTCATCTCGATGTTTTTATCGTTAGTGTCATACTCGCAGGTATCTTTGCTTATTTTGCCAAGAAAATCGGATCTAATATTGATCCTGATAATCCTGGGGCATTGCAAAATGCTGCTGAAATGGTAGTCGAATTTGTTAACCAGCAAGTTCAGGATATCTTTCCTTCTGCAGATAAAATGGTGGGGCCGGTTGCCATTACTTTGTTTGTCTGGATCATTATGATGAATACCATGGATTTGGTTCCGGTGGATCTGATTCCGGGACTGGTAGCAGGTATTGCCGGTTTGTTCGGTGCTGATCCTCATCATGTTTACTTCAAAGCGGTTCCGACCACTAATCTCGATACAACATTTGGTTTGGCTCTTTCTGTCTTTGTTTTGATTATTTATTACAATATCAAAACTAAAGGTTTGGCTGGCTGGTTGAAAGGATTCTTCTTCCACCCATTTGTTGCCAAAGGCACTGGTGCAAAAATTGCACTGGCTATTCCTAATCTGTTGATGACCCTGATCGAAGAAATAGCTAAGCCAGTCAGTCTTGGTTTACGTTTGTTCGGAAACATGTTCGCGGGCGAGTTGCTCTTCTTACTGATCGCTTTGATGGCGTTTTCAGTTTGGGCGATGCCGGGACAAGTCATCCTCGGATCAATCTGGGCCATTTTCCATATTTTGGTTATCACCTTGCAGGCATTTGTCTTCATGTTGTTGACCATCGTTTACCTCAGTCTGGCGAGCCAGACGCATGATGACCATTGATTATTAAAGGTCTCTTGAGTAGGTAGAAACATAGTTTTTATAGTTTGTTTGATTTTTAATCTTTAGGAGTTTCACAATGGATGCAAATAGCATTGCAATGATCTATTCCAACACTGCGATTGTAGTAGGTATCATCCTCGCTGCGGCGGCGTTTGGTTCTGCATTGGGTTGGGGTTTAATCTGTTCTAAGTTTATCGAAGGTATTGCTCGTCAACCTGAAGTACGTGCTCAGCTGACTGGTCAGATGCTGTTTACTGGTGGTTTGATGGAAGCATTCCCGATGATCGCACTGGGTATTTCTTTCTGGTTTATCTTTGCTAATCCGTTCATCAGCGGTGCACTGGCAACTATTGGTGCCCAGTAATTAACCTATCCTATTAATGCTCTTTTAACAGGAGGTTAGTGTGAATATTACAGCTACATTGATCGGACAAATGATTGTTTTCATGGTCTTGGTCTGGTTTGTCAAAGGTGTCATGTGGGAGCCAATGCTCGCTGCTATGCAGGCACGTCAGAAGCGTATTGCTGATGGCCTGGCTGCTGCCGAACAAGGCTTGCAGAATGAAGAATTGGCGAAACAGGCAGCCATTGACGAACTAAAGAAGGCCAAAACAGAGTCGGCTGAGATAATCGCTCAGGCACAGAAACGTGCCAGTGAGATTGTTGAAGAAGCCAAAGGTACTGCAACTGAAGAAGCGGGTCGTGTGACTACGGCAGCGCAAGCGGAGATTGAGCAAGAGGTTACTCGTGCTCGTGAAGGTCTGCGTTCCCAGGTTGCAACACTGGCTGTGACTGGCGCCGAGAAGATCCTGGGCAAGGAAATCGATGCAAAGGCTCACGCCAAAGCGTTGGATGATCTGGCCTCACAAATCTAGGTGAACAATCATGTCTGAATTGACAACCGCTGCACGTCCATACGCAAAAGCTGTTTTTGAGATGGCACAGGAATCTGACGCTCTTCAGGAGTGGTCTGATCAGCTTGCTGCCATGTCAGCGGTCGTTGCTTCGGAAGACTCAGCAACTTTGTTGGCTCATCCTCGTATTAGCAAGGTGCAAAAATCGGAAATCTTTTCCGATGTAGTGGGTGAAGGTTTGTCGAAAGGCGGCCGTAACCTGCTTATGACACTTGGCGAAAATGATCGTTTTGTTTTGATACCCGAGATTGCCTCGATTTTTGAAGGCATGAAGGCGGAAGCCGAAGGGGCTGTCGAAGCACAAGTGATCTCTGCGATGGAAATGAGCGATGAACAGCAAAAGACTATTGCTGCTGCGCTTCAGAAGCGTTTGGGACGTGAAGTCAAACTCGTTACCAGTATAGACCCGTCGTTGATGGGCGGTGCGGTTATTCGCGCCGGAGATCTGGTGATTGATGGTTCGATTCAAAGTCGTCTGAAGGCGATGATGACTTCGATGAATCGATAATTGAGGAATTAGTACACATGCAACTTAACCCAACTGAAATCAGTGATCTGATTAAGAAGCGGATTGATAGCTTCGAAGCCGGCACTGAGGCACGTACAGAGGGTACTGTTGTTTCCGTAACGGATGGTATCGTTCGTATCCACGGACTTGGCGATGTCATGTCCGGGGAGATGATTGAATTCTCCAACGGGATCTACGGTCTGGCTCTGAATCTTGAGCGTGACTCTGTCGGTGCGGTTGTTCTGGGTGATTATAAAACAATCACTGAGGGCGACACTGTAAAATGTACCGGTCGTATTCTTGAAGTACCTGTAGGCAATGAAATGCTTGGTCGTGTTGTTGACACGCTGGGTTTGCCTATTGATGGTAAAGGCGCGATCGAATCTAAATTGCTTGCGCCGGTTGAGCAAATTGCTCCGGGTGTAATCGATCGTGAACCGGTTAACCAGCCGATGGAAACAGGCACTAAAGCATTGGATGCGATGGTTCCTGTTGGTCGTGGTCAGCGCGAGCTGATCATTGGCGACCGTCAAACAGGCAAAACAGCAGTAGCGATTGATGCCATTCTGAATCAGAAAGGCAAAAACGTTAAGTGTATTTATGTTGCGGTAGGCCAGAAGGCTTCTTCCGTAGCAGGCGTTGTACGTAAGCTCGAAGAGCATGGTGCAATGGAATACACGATTGTTGTTGCGGCTAATGCATCTGATCCGGCTTCCATGCAGTTCCTGGCACCTTATGCCGGTTGTGCGATGGGCGAGTATTTCCGTGATAATGGTGAAGACGCACTGATCGTATATGATGATTTGACTAAGCAGGCTTGGGCATATCGTCAGGTATCTTTGTTGCTACGTCGTCCTCCGGGTCGTGAAGCCTATCCTGGTGACGTTTTCTATCTTCACTCCCGTTTGCTGGAACGTTCTTCCCGTGTAACGGCTGAGTATGTAGAGCGTGTTACTAACGGCAAAGTGAAAGGTAAGACGGGTTCTTTGACCGCTCTACCTATCATCGAGACTCAGGAAGGTGACGTATCTGCATTCGTACCGACCAATGTAATCTCGATCACTGATGGTCAGATCTTCTTAGAAACTGATTTGTTCAACGCTGGTATCCGTCCTGCGATTAACGCTGGTTTGTCTGTATCACGTGTTGGTGGTGCTGCACAGACTAAAATCGTTAAGAAGCTGGGTGGTGGTGTTCGTCTTGATTTGGCTCAGTATCGTGAATTGGCGGCATTCTCGCAGTTCGCATCTGATCTTGATGAAGCGACACGTAAGCAGCTTGAGCGTGGTCAGCGTGTTACTGAATTGATGAAGCAGCCTCAGTACTCGCCAATGAATACAGCCGAAGTTTCTTTCTCGTTGTTCGCAGCGAACGAAGGCTTCCTGGATGATGTTGACGCGAACAAGGTTGTTGATTTCGAAGCAGCAATGCTGAGTTATCTGCGTTCCGAAAAGTCTGATTTGCTGGATAGCATGAATGAGAGTGGTGGCTTCGATAACGACGTTGCTGATTCTATGCGCTCCGCACTGGAAGATTTTAAGTCCAAAAATACTTGGTAGAGGAGTAAGCTCCAATGGCAAGTACTAAGGAAATCAAGACGCAGATCGGGAGTGTAAAAAACACCCGAAAGATTACCAAAGCGATGGAAATGGTGGCCGCATCTAAGATGCGTCGTGCCAAAGAACGTATGGCCGCTTCACGCCCTTATGCAACTAAGATGCAGCAGGTTGTGAGTCATGTAGCTAATGGTCATCTGGAGTATCAGCATCCTTACACGTTAGATCGTGAGGATGTGAAGCGTGTCGGTTATATCATTATGTCGACAGACCGTGGTCTTTGTGGTGGCTTAAACACTAACCTGTTTAAAGCGGCTTTGAAGGGCATTGCGGAGTGGCGTGAAAAGAATGTGGAAGTGGATATCGCCGTATTTGGCGGTAAAGCAGCCTCATCCTTCCGTCGTTTTGGTCTGGTGGCAGAAAAGACCGGCATGGGTGATAAGCCTGAGCTGAGCGACATGGTCGGTACTATCAAGGTTATGCTTGATGCCTATGAAGAAGGCCGTATCGATCGTTTGTTCCTAGTTGAAAATCAGTTTATTAGCAGTCTGACACAGACACCTCGCGTACAGCAATTGATTCCAATTGTTCCGTCCGACGAGGAGGAGATCAAACACCACTGGGATTATCTGTATGAACCAGAATCCAAGGAAGTGATTGATGCCCTGATGCAGCGTTATATCGAGTCTCTGATTTATCAGGCGGCTGTCGAAAACGTTGGTTGTGAAATGTCTGCGCGGATGGTAGCGATGAAGAGTGCATCGGATAATGCCGGTAATCTCATCGATGATCTGCAATTGGTTTACAACAAGGTACGTCAGGCGGCAATCACGCAGGAAATCTCCGAGATCGTTGGCGGTGCGGCGGCTGTTTAATATGGCTACTGAAATCGTTTGGAATTCAAATTTTAAGAGGTACTATCAATGAGTGGTGGTAAGGTCATTGAGGTAATCGGGGCTGTTGTTGACGTGGAGTTTCCACGTGATGCTGTGCCGAAAGTATATGATGCGCTCGTTATTGCTGATCACGACGGTTTAACGTTGGAAGTTCAGTCGCAAATGGGTGATGGTGTCGTTCGTACGATTGCAATGGGTGCGTCGGAAGGACTGAAACGTGGTATGGGTGCTGAGAATACAGGTGCACCTATCTCTGTTCCGGTCGGAACCGGTACATTGGGCCGTATCATGGACGTTCTGGGTAACCCGATCGACATGAAAGGTGATGTTGAGGCTGAAGTTAAATGGCCTATTCACCGTCCTGCGCCTTCTTATGAAGAGCAATCTTCTACAGTTGAAATTCTGGAAACGGGTATCAAAGTTGTTGATTTGATCATGCCTATTTCTAAGGGTGGTAAAATCGGTCTGTTTGGTGGTGCGGGTGTTGGTAAAACCGTAACGCTGATGGAGCTGATCAACAACATTGCATCAGAGCACTCCGGTTTGTCCGTGTTCGCAGGTGTTGGTGAGCGTACTCGTGAGGGTAACGATTTCTATCACGAAATGACTGAATCCAACGTAATCGATAAGGTTGCATTGGTTTATGGTCAGATGAATGAGCCACCGGGTAACCGTTTACGTGTTGCACTGACTGGTTTGACCATGGCGGAATATTTCCGTGACGAAGGTCGTGACGTACTGCTGTTTATCGATAACATTTATCGTTACACACTGGCGGGTACGGAAGTATCAGCACTGTTGGGTCGTATGCCATCTGCGGTAGGCTATCAGCCAACACTAGCAGAAGAAATGGGTGCGCTGCAGGAACGTATTACATCTACCAAGAAAGGTTCGATCACGTCGTTCCAGGCGGTTTATGTACCTGCGGATGATTTGACGGATCCATCACCGGCAACCACGTTTGCTCACTTGGATGCGACATTGGTACTGTCACGTAATATCGCGGAATTGGGTATTTACCCTGCGGTTGATCCACTGGATTCCACTTCACGTCAGCTTGATCCGTTAATTATCGGTGAAGAGCACTACAACGTGGCACGTGGCGTACAGGGTGTATTGCAGCGTTATAAGGAATTGCAGGATATTATCGCGATTCTGGGTATGGATGAGTTGTCTGAAGACGATAAGCAGGCTGTTGGCCGTGCACGTCGTATCCAGCGCTTCTTGTCTCAGCCATTCCACGTTGCGGAAGTATTCACCGGTTCGCCGGGTAAGTATGTCAGTCTGAAAGAAACGATCTCAAGCTTTAAAGCGATCCTGAACGGCGATTACGATCACTTGCCTGAGCAAGCGTTCTATATGGTTGGTTCAATCGAAGAAGCGATTGAGAAAGCCGAGAAATCGTAAGCTCTTTAGGAGAACATGATTATGGCTATGACTATACATCTTGATGTGGTAAGTGCCGAGGAAGAATTATTCTCCGGCACGGTGGAAGAGGTTATTGCTCCGGGTATTGAGGGTGATATCGGTATTTTGCCACGCCACTCACCGTTGATTTCGCAGTTGCGTCCGGGTGAGCTGAAGTATAAAACCAGTGAGGGAATGGAGTCTCTGTTCGTTTCTGGTGGTGTATTGGAAGTTCAGCCGCATATGATTACTGTGTTGTCTGATACGGCGATTCGTGCGGATGATCTTGATGAGCAGGCGGCAATTGATGCACGGCAACGTGCTGAGGATGCGCTGGCTGGGAAAGATCCGGAAGATATGGACTATGCGACGCTTCAGATTGAATTGGAAGCGGCGAAAGCTCAGTTTGAAATGTTCCAGCGGATTAGTAAAGCGCGGTAAGCTTGGGCTTGGTGTGTTTTGCTTGATAAAAAAAGCGACCTTTGGGTCGCTTTTTTTATAGGGGGAGGTAGGTAAATGAGTTTCTTGGGACGAACTAAAGCAAGGCTAAAATTTAAGTCTGGTGTATACCGTATATTTCACGTAATCATTGATAATGATCGAGAAACTATTGGCGGCCATGAGAGAAGGCTAACGGCAGCTGCAACCGAGATTTATAGTAATATTTTGCCAAAGCCAGTGATAGATGATTGGACCGGGGCCTATAGTACGGCTACTTATGCAATATTTGAGAGTGGTTTTGATACTTATGTGAGGTTTGCTTGGGGATCTGGGCATAGGCAGGTAACTGGTTGCAATGCTTATGCGTACAACCTGGATACGATGCAGAAATTTGATTTTATTAGTTATGGATCGCTTTATTCTCCTGAAGAAGCTGCTATCACTATTATGGGAAACGGAAAGGACTGGCATTCATGAGGTTGGAGTAAATTATGCAAAAAGAAGAGATAGACCCAACCCTTTCGGAGTTAGCATTTGATTTTTTTTATTGGTTTTCAAGATTTGAATTTGCTCTTAAAGAAAATGATTGTTTGAAAAATAAAAAGCCAGGTGCAAATGCTGAACCTGGATGGGATCGTTTTGAAGAGGTTTACGCTACAAAATTTGAAATGTCTGAATCAACTCAAACATTAATAAGGCTTAATCCGCTGCGCCAAATTATTGGTAGGAATCAAGGGCTGGTATGGAGGGAGGTTGGGCGTACCAACTGTACAAGTGAATTGTGCTTAGTTATTTTATTATTAAAAACTATTCGGAATAACCTCTTTCATGGTGGTAAACACGGTGCTGATGGTTGGGACGATTCCGAAAGGACTAAGCAGCTTCTAATCATAGGTAAAGACGTACTTGACTTACTGGTGGCAATGGCAGGTTGGGAGTCGGATTACACCCAATATTACTAAAAAGTATAACTAATACTCTGTAATCCATTGTCAGCTCTACATGCCATTGCTAATAGTGTGCCTGGAACACCACGAAAAAAATCTGCGATTGATCTCAAGCAGCTCAGTAGCCACCCCTTCCCCAGTCCCATCATACTGAATCCAGATTTTCCCACCAATAATACTGATATGCACAATCGCCCCATGCATATAACTATCGCCATCCCAGTCAGATTGCAGTAGCGTATAATTAGCGCGCTCATCATCAAAGCTCACCGTCGTATCAATATCACCATAAGCAGGCTTGATGCGACTGTGTTCCAGTAGAATGTTTTTGACTATTTCAGGATAATTCAATGGGGTGGCCATGATGCATAAACGGCTATGCCGCTTGCTTAGGTGTTACCGACAAGCGTAATCCTAATGCATCAACCACCTTCAAAATAGTCGAAAACTCAGGATTGCCAGTAGGCGATAGCGAGCGATAAAGCGCCTCACGCGCTAACCCTGTATTTCGTGCTAACTGCGTCATACCCTGTGCGCGGGCAATATCACCTAAAGCCGCAGCAATCAAGGCGGGGTCACCTTCTTCCATGCAAGCATCAAGATAAAGCTGCATGTCTTCATTGGTATTCAGGTGTTCAGTCACATCCCATTTTTTTAGTTTTATCATAGTCATTCCGTTTCTCCCAATTCATTAGCTAGTTTGAGCGCTTGTTGGATGTCGCGACTTTGTGATGATTTGTCTCCACCAGCTAATAGAATAATTAATTCTGTACCACGTAGCGTGTAATAAACGCGGTAACCTGGGCCATAAGTGATTCGCAATTCAGAGATGCCGTTTCCAAGTGATTTGTGGTCGCCTAAGTTACCGAGTTCTGCTCGACGTAAGCGGGCAAGGATGCGAGTTTTTGCTTGTCGATCGCGCAATGCTTCATACCATGTTGAATAATGCTCTGTTTCGTTGATCGTATACATAATTCAATTGTAACCTGCGAGTCACACTTGTAAAGTCTAAATTTGTGTTTGGGGGTAGGCGGTATTTGCCTAAATAGGCAAGAGTAGTTTCCACCTCGCTACACCTCCCTATGAAGAGCATTCATCTTTTTTTGTGAGCGTAGAAAAAATACGTTTCCAAACTGCTGGCTGATAATCTGCAATTGTGTATATTGTATACAGCACACTTGTTTTGAAATTACCCCAAGGAAATATGATGTCAAAATTACTTTTTTGCATGGTTATACTCTGTCTAACCGCATGTTCTTCGCAGCCTCCACAGATGAAACAGGCTAATGCTTTTAATCAATCACAAAGTAGGGTCGTTAAGAGTAGCGTTTGTTTGGGTTCGGCGCTATTAGGTATGTACGCAGGTTTGAAGCTTGGTGATAAGCTTGATCCTCATCCTGATGATGTGTCACCTGAAGGGACTGGGCAAGGATTCGTTGGATTTACCTTAGGGCAAACGGTTGGGTTTCTTGCCGGGGCGTATGTTGGAATCCTGTTAGCGGGTAATAATTCTGATGATGATTCACTTCCGGCCTGTAACTTTGATTGAACAGGGCTTTCTTTTTCAATTCATTATAAAGTAGTTAAGATAAAGTGATTCCTCAAACCAACGGGTGAGCGCCACATGGGTAATGATGGTTTAAAAAGCGTACTTGATGATCTGCATCGTACAGCAGCACTCGATTTCAACGAGGCCCGATCCGCACCACCCACTATCTACCATCACCCCGATCTACTCCCACTCGAAACCGAGAAAATCTTCAAAAAGGAATGGATTTGCGTCGGTCGCACTGAAGAAATCCCCAATGTCGGTGACTTTCTAACCTACGAAATCATTGATCAACCCATCTTTGTCATCCGCCAAAAAGACAACGCCATCGCAGCCTTCGCCAATGTATGCGCGCACCGCTGTTCCAAACTGTTAAGCGGTGCAGGGTGCTCGACCCGAATCACCTGTCCCTATCACTCGTGGACTTATGACTTAAACGGTCAGCTGATGACCGCGCCCTACATGGATAAGACCGAAGGCTTTAATAAAGCTGACTATCGTTTAGCACCCATACGTTTGGAAATCTGGGAAGGGTTTATCTACGTCACACTAAACGATGAATTGCCTCCCGTCGCCGAGCGCCTTAAAGGTTTGCATGAGATCGTCGGCCAATATCGAATGGCCGATTACGAAGCTGTTTTGGAGGGCGATGAAGTTTGGGATACTAACTGGAAGTGTCTGGTTGAGAATTTTATGGACGCGCTGCATATTCACCGCGTACATAAGGACTCCTTTGCCAAGAACGGCGCGCCAGAAGGACGTACAACCTGCTTTGAAGGTGATCAATATTTCACTTATCACCAGATTGAAGCCGACCCGAAAGTAGGTCGTGGCTATGCACATGAAGCTAACACCTGGCTGAGTGAAGCATATCGCTCGCGTATCCTATTATTGTGTTTATTCCCCAACCACACGATTCAACTACAACCCGATTTACTCTGGTATTTATCGATCATGCCACAGGGCGTTAATCAGGTTCAGATTCGATGGCGTGCTTCGGTTCCACGGGAAATATTGGACAACTCGCCCGACAGGGAAAAGCACATCGCTAACGTCAAAGCGTTGCTGGTTAAAGTCAACGCCGAAGATCGCCCGACGGTTGAAGGTGTGTTTCAGGCCACGGCATCCAATCTTGCCCAACAAGGCCCAATGAGTTATCTCGAACGCAATGTCTATGAGTTCAATCGCTATCTCGCCCGAAAACTACTGGAGGAGTCATTATGACCGTATCACTGGATATATTTCAAAGTTGGTGGGCGATGGAGTTTCGGCGTCCTGACGGCTTCGAATGGTCAACCGAAGAGCGCTTCGAAATGATCGCCAAGGCGGGCTTTCGCGGTGTTGGTTTTGATGCCGGATTAGCGCACAGGCCCTATGAGGGATTGGCTGAATACGTCAAATATTGCGAGCAGTATGACCTCGATGTGTTGATCAATGCATTCCCTAACGACGTAGAAGATGTCGCTATGGCTATCTCTCAGGCCAAGATGTTTAATGGTCGTTGTCGCTTTATTAGCGTGATTGGCCGGGTCGTGCCATGGAGTGTCGGGGAGGTTGCCCGGATAACGCAGCAATGGCTTGAACAAGGCGAGCGGGCGCAGGTTCCTATCTATGTTGAAGGTCACCGCAATTGCATGACCAATGACTTGTTGTTTACCTTGCAGTTAATGGATGCGGTACCGGAGCTGATGATGACAGCTGATTTGTCGCATTTCATGGTTAATCAGGAGTGGGTATTCCTGCCACTGGAAGATCATGAGCAAGAGCTGATTAGTCGCTACCTCAAGCGTTGTGAATCCTTTCAGGGGCGTATTGCTTCACCCGAGCAAGTCCAGATTCAGCCGGATTTTCCACAGCACAAAAAATGGGTGGATTTATTTGAGGGCTGGTGGGCGGAAGGATTTGCGAGTTGGCGTGAGCGTCATGCTGGTACAGACGACCGCTGTGTCTTTATGTGCGAACTTGGCCCGCCACCTTACGCCATCACCGGTAGCGATGGTTATGAGCTAACCAACCGCTGGGATGAAGCTTTGCAAATGAAGGCATCGGTTGAAAAAATCTGGGCGGGTTTATGATGTTTTACTGTTAACCGCACTAAGACCCTGCCAATCTTCCAGATCCTGTTCGGGTTTTTCAGCGCGATATTTAGCATAGAGCGCTATGCCCTGAGGGTCTTCCAGTATATCAACGCTGATGCCTTTCTCCCGTAGCATTGTTTCATTGCCCGAGGCACTGGTCACATCGCCCACCACCACACGGCCAAATCCGCGCATATAAATGAGCGTTGCGCAAACATCACAGGGGCTAAGGCTGGTATAGAGCGTGGTTTTACTAAAATCGATCCGCCCGGCATCGCGTATCGCCGCTGTTTCACCGTGATTATAAGGGTGTGATTCCTGTACCAACGTATTGTGGCCTTTGCCTACAATCATTCCTGTGGCGTTATCAACAATCACCGCGCCAATCGGGGAGCCGCTCTCATCGTAACTTTTCTGCGCGAGCAAGACGGAAATGCGCATAAAGTCGGCATCATCCAGTTTTTGCGAAAAGCTTTCGTCCATGAGTGTGTGCAGGCTGCGTGTTGGCATGTGAGCGATTGCCCTTAATAGGGCATCGTTCTTTTGTGTCTCTTTATTGAGCGGAGTGTTCATGATTAAGAGGCTTATCCAAAGTATTAATATCATCATGGACAGGCGTTTACCTAACCCATTGGGACATTATAGGGTACTTGATCGTGTTTACGGCAGCAGGGCATTAATTTAATACTTCCATAAGCTATGCTTCCCCGACTTACCGCCAGTATTCAAGGTGACGGGTTTTATTTTGTCGCGCAAATGGTTTAACTTGAGTGATTATCGTTTGGTAACGTGATTAAAGCAGAATACTCATGAACTACATACCCCCACCGAATAAACAGGCCTACTATGAACAAGTGTGGAGCCTGGTTCGCCAGATTCCATGCGGGAGGGTTGCGACTTACGGACAAATTGCTCACATAATTCCCAAACCCGAGGGCATTGAACTCGACGACTACAAAATGTCCTCATCACGCTGGGTAGGCCTTGCGCTTGCGGCTTGTCCTGAAGATATGCCATGGCAACGTGTTATAAACGCACAAGGAAAAATCAGTGATCGGCCTGATGGTGGGAGGCAGCGACAATTGTTGGAAAGAGAAGGTTTGTTTTTCATGAAGGTCGACTTAACTTGAATGACTGCCAATGGCAAGGCCCGGGTCAAAGCGATCTACCAAGGCAGGGCAGTTTGTTTTAAGTTCTTGTATAATCGTTATTCTTTAACGGTCGGGAAGCAAACGAATGTCAGATAAGCCGCGTATTGGATTAATCGGTGTTGGCCTGATGGGTCACGGAATCGGAAAGAATATTCTTAAGAACGGTTACTCGCTCAGCATTCTTGCCCACAAAAACCGTAAACCGATTGAGAGTCTGGTTGCTCTCGGTGCCGCCGAAGTTGATTCAGCCAAAGTTATTGCAGAAGCTTCAGATATTGTAATCCTTTGCGTGACAGGCAGCCCACAGGTCGAAGAAGTGGTGCTTCAGGATAACGGTCTGCTGTCTGGTATCCACGACGGAATGGTCATTGTTGATTGCTCGACCGCAGAACCCGCTTCAACCGCTTCGGTCGTAGAAAAAGTACATGCTTCAGGCGGGCGTTTTATCGATGCGCCAATGGTACGTACCCCAAAAGAAGCTGAAGCCGGTACTCTGGCGTTAATGACTGGTGGTGACAAGGCAACGTTGGAGGAGGTTCGTCCGGTACTCGAATCTTTCGCTGATACCATCATTTATGCGGGTAGCGTCGGTGCGGCACATAAATTAAAGCTGATCAATAATTTCATTGGTTTGGGCACTGCTGCTGTTGCAGCCGAAGCTATTTCCGCAGCAGTTAAGGGTGGAGTGGAAATGCAGGCGCTGAATGATGTGGTTGGCGCAGGCGGCTCTAATTCGGTTATGTTTGAACGTCTGATGACAGTACTGTTGCAGGGGACGAGTCTGTATTTCAGTTCGCGATCAACAATGCCCAAAAAGATCTGCGTTACTACACGACTATGACTCAGGAACAGCCTTCAACCTCGTTTATAGCAGAGAGTGTGCATCAGACTTACGTCCTCGCCAGTAATCTGGGTTATGGCGATAAATTTGTACCGCGTTTAGTCGAAATGATGAAGCAGATTAACAAGGCCGAAGAGGGTGAGTAAGGCGAAAGACTTTAAGTGGCAATGCGCCATCTTTGATCTGGATGGCACCTTGGTTGATAGTGAGTCTCTGAATTGTCAGGCCTACAATGACCTTATACCCGAGGTTACTGAGTCAGCAGCAGAGTTGGTGCAACGGTATGAAGGCATGCAGTTCGCAGCGATCCTGGAGAATATCCAGGCCCGTTATGAGATTCAGCTTCCAAATGATTTCGAAACACTTTTCAGAGAGCATGTTCGCGGATTGTATGAAGCCAGGTTGAAGCCAATACCAGGTGTCCCAGAGCTACTGTCTTCTTTGCGGGATTTAGAAATACCTTGTTGTGTTGCCTCAAACGCGCCTAATAAAAGATAGTCCATGCTTTGGGGGTATCGGGTCTTACTGAGTTTTTCGGCTCAAATATATTTAGCGCCTACGATATAAATGTATGGAAGCCACAACCCGATTTATTCCTGCATGCAGCATCACGTATGAGCACCGACACGGCACAGTGCGTCGTCTTTGAAGACAGTGATCCCGGTGTGGCCGCGGCAGTGGCTGCAGGCATAACTGTTTTCCACTACACCCTCATGATAAACACGAGAACAAGCCAGGCTATATATCAGTGCAGCACATGTCGGAAATCACAGATAGGCTGGTGGTGACTTGATGTGACGACAAGACCTGCTCCGGAAAAGCGTAGTGATTACTGCGAATTTATTAGTATCAGTACACGCTGGATGGATAATGACATCTATGGGCACGTGAATAATGTACATTATTACAGCTACTTCGATACGGCGGTGAATAGCTACCTGATCGATTCGGGGGCGCTCGATATTCATCGGGGAGAGGTCATTGGATTCGTTGTCGAGAATCACTGTAATTATTTTGCGCCCATCGCTTTTCCTCAAATGGTCACAGCTGGCCTGCGGGTTAGTAAAGTAGGTACAAGTTCAGTGCGTTATGACATTGGTTTGTTTGCTGGTGATCAACAGGAAACTGCGGCCCGAGGGCATTTTATCCATGTCTATGTTGATCGAGGGAGCAGTAAGCCTGTGCCATTGCCCGAAAAATTGCGTAATGCTGTAGAAGTGTTGGCGATAAATTAACAGGCAACAAAAAGGCCGGGGCAGGTCGTGGGCTGTAAATTAATCCCGTAGCAGTGCTAACAAGTTTAAAGTCATACTTGCTGTCGCGCCCCACAGTAATTCACCGTCATATTCCTTAAAGTAGGCAACAGCATAGCTTTGTTGCTGATCCGGAGCCTTCCACTCACGTATCTCATGGTTTGTTGGATCGGCCAGCCATCGCAGCGGTATCGTAAACGTTCGGCTAACTTCACTCTCCTGCAAGCTCAATGGATAAGGCCAGGGTATGATGCCGACTACGGGAGTAATGCGAAAACTACTGGCACTATAATGATGGCCCAATTGCCCTAAAACGGTCACATCCCCGGTGGCAATCCCGACTTCCTCATAAGCTTCACGTAAGGCGGTGTTGAGCATGTTTTTATCCTGCTCTTCATATTTTCCGCCCGCAAAAGCGACCTGACCACTGTGTCTGTCACCCTCCAGTTCCGCGCGACGGATG
>CANNZV010005115.1:20719-51826 GCA_947561585.1 Caprella mutica | reverse complement strand
CAAGATATATCAAAAACTTGGAAAAAAAATTATTCATAAAAAATTTATTTAGCCTTTTAAACTTTGTAGTATTGCAATGTAGTAGTTTGACAGTCAGTTAGTTAAGTTGGTAAAATTGCCAAAACGGACAATTCGCCAAAATGGCAAAATTGCCAGAAAAAGAGAGAATCAACGTTTTTCGTTGTTTGCAAGGTGTGTCTTTGTGAAACATTCGGCAAAAATGCCGTCCGATTCCCAAAGACAAACCGTAAGTTCAAACTGCTTTCAGCAAAGCATTGAAAATATGCCTTTTACAATTTTTTTTTAGAATAAAGAACCTTTGTTAAGCGTAGGTTGAACCTACGCTTTGGCGTTTGCAAAATTCCGTTTTGTTTGAGCTAAGCGCAAAACGGAGTTTTGCCGACGCTTTTGACGTAGGTGAAACCTACGCCAAACGATTGTTTTTTATCTTTAGGAAAATGCCATGCCTTCAAACCCTATTTTCTGAAACTAGTTTGAACTTACGACAAACCTTGCTAAAAAGAGAAAAAAATGACTGCATTTTCCTCTTTTTAGGAATCACTCCAGAGTCGTAATGGGTCAAAATTGACCTAAAAAACAAAACAACTCTAAGTATGTACGCAATTTGTTTTTAATGTGAAACAAATTTTAGAAGACATCAATTTCCCAAAAAGCATCCTTTTTTTTGGATAAAAATGGATTTCAAAAGGACCAATAAAACTCAAAAATGAATTTTCAAATCTGAAATACGAATAAAAAATGAACCATAAAAACAAGTTTTTAAGCTCCAAAGAGAAGCGAATTATCTTCTTCGGAGCAGTTCGATTGACCAAAACGGAGTATGATTTTGTTGAAAAAGACTTTCAAAAACCAGAATATTCATCCCGTTCTGCATACATGAGAGCCAAAACGTGGTTGGTACTGGGTCTATTATGACCCCGACACCAAATTAACCTTCTTTGACTATGACCAGTCCAGAGGAGCAAACAACCCTGCTCGACACTTAAAAAACTATCAAGGAACTGTCGTTGATCGCAGTCTGTCGTTTGGCAATATCAAAGACCGTTTGCAAGTTCCTCCTGTGAGTGATGTGCAACTGAAAGAAAGTTTGGTCGAAAAAATGAAGCAAGGGAAGGAGTTCTACTATGACAACCATTTTCTCGAAATCAACGATTCCAAAATTGATAAGCGTATTCAAGAACTCCCTTATGGAACAAGTTCCGAAATAGCTGAAATACATAATGCTTATGTCCATAAATCCAAGGGAGTCGATGTCGGAAAACTGGCAAATGACTACGAAGATCGGCTAGAAGTCGTTTTAGAACAAATGCGCCTGGAAAAACAACAAAATCAGGAACAAAGTAGAGGTCTACGTTTAGGGTTTTAAACTAAAAAAAACCACCCTTTTTTGTGGCTTATTTCGCTTTGCGCAAATGGGGAAAGTGTATTTAATTCCTTAATTCACTCAACTTGTAGAACAAGTTTGAATCTTGTATCTTTGAGATATGAAGTTACCAATTGGCATACAGACATTTAGCGAAATTCGAGAAAATGGATATTTGTATATTGATAAAACGAAGCAAATACACAAAGTATTAGATGGAGGAAAGTACTATTTTCTTTCTCGTCCACGCCGTTTTGGAAAGTCTTTATTGTTATCCACGATGAGATCTTTGTATGAAGGACGCAAAGACCTTTTTGAAGGTCTTTGGATTGAAAATAATTGGGATTGGGAACGAAAAATGCCTGTTATTCATGTGCAATTTGCGAGTCAAGGTGTTAAAAATTTAGGGTTAACAAAGGCTTTGGAGCAAATGCTTGGACAATTGGCAGTATCATTCGATATTGAATTTGATACAATGGATTTTAGTTCTCAGTTTAAAGAACTTATCTATAAAGCAGCCCAGCAAAGTGCCACAGACAAAGTCGTTTTATTAATCGATGAATATGACAAGCCTATCATCGACTATCTTGATGATATTCCACAAGCAAATGCCAATCGAGAAATCTTAAAAAGTTTTTATTCCGTACTTAAAGACAGTGACCCGTATTTGGAATTGGTGTTTATTACGGGTGTTAGTCGTTTTGCAAAAACAAGTATTTTTTCTGATTTGAATAATTTAAAAAACTTGACCATTCATCCTAGTGCAATGGATTTGGTAGGCATTACGCCCTCAGAAGTAGAATTCTATTTTTCTGATTCGATTAGAGAAATTGCAGCTAATCAGAAGATTAGTTACAATGAATTATTTGAACAAATAAAGTATTGGTACAATGGCTATTCATGGGATGGAGAAACAAAAGTTTATAATCCTTTTTCATTATTGAGTTATTTTGATGCCAAGAAGTTTTTAAATTTTTGGTTTGAAACAGGTACGCCGACTTTTTTAGTCAAAGCTATGCGGAATGAAGGTGTTTATAATATCAATGAAACAATAGCCTCAGAAGCGAACTTAAATAGTTTTGATTATGAAAACTTAAGTGTTTACACCGTTTTATTTCAAACAGGATATTTGACTATACAGGAACAATTGGACTTGGGGATTTACCAACTAACATACCCTAATCACGAAGTCAAATTGTCGATGGAGGAATACTTGTTACAAGCATTCTCTTATGACAAACAAGGCCTTGGGCGAGCTTATGCCTATAAGATTGGGCTTGCTTTAAAAAAAGGAAATGTAGAAGAAATCATTACGATACTCAACGTCTTGTTTTCCTCAATTCCGTATGAGCATTGGCAGGAAAAAAGCGAGTCCTTTTATCATGCTTTGATACATCTGACTTTTTCGCTCGTTGGCGCTTATGTACAATCCGAAATTCATAGTTCCAGAGGTCGTTTGGATTCCATCGTTCATACCGACGATACGATTTTTGTGTTTGAATTCAAATTGGACAAATCCGCCCAAGAAGCTATCCAACAAATACGAGATAAAGGTTATTTTGAGCCATACCTAACAAGTCCAAAAAAACGCATGGGTATCGGTATTAATTTTTCTAAAGAAAAAAAGGAAATTGAAGATTATTTAGTAGTCGATTTCACATAAGGAATGGTGCAGAAATAAATTGCGTTTTTTGGGTAGATTATTTTTGTGGCTGGCGAGGCAAAAAACGTAGGTATAGCCTAGTTCTATCGAGCCTGCCTGCCGTCAGGCAGGGCTTTTTAACAAAGTCAGATGCAAAAAGAAACAGCCAAAAATGTAAATTTATTTTTGGGCATTTTTGCTAACTCCGACGTAAAGGTAAAATAGGAAACGTATTGTTATATTGTATTGCTATAATTTCAATTTTTAAAATCAGCCTTTCTTTTTAGCATGCTCAGGCAAATGTCTTTCAATGTAGGTGCTTACCGTTTTTCTGTTCACTTTCATCATGCGACCGATAGCGGAAACAGATACTTTATCTTTTAACAAGGATGCTACTTGGTCGTGATTAGCCGCCAGCTTAGCATTCGTAGATTTTTTACCTTTTGGTCTGCCAAGTATTTTCCCATTCTCTTTTGCTTTTTTCAAAGCCTCTTTAGTACGCATAGAAATAAAAGTACGTTCAATTTCAGAGGCGAGTGATAAAGTAGTAGCTATAATTTTAGAGTTCAGTGAATTATCAAAAATCATTTGCTGCTTGGCTACATGAATAACTAGTTTTTTATCCGCAGCAATTTGTAATACTTGCAGACATTGTAAAGTACTTCTGGCAATTCTGGACACCTCTGCGAAAAGTAGCAAATCGCCTTTCTTTGCAGATTGGATGATATCACCTAAAGCCCGTTTCTGCCAATCCTTCGTTCCCGATACCACATCTTCTACAAATTCATCAATGGAAATATTTCGAGCGGTGGCGTATTCTAGAATACCCAACTTTTGGTTTTCGGTATCCTGTTTATCAGTCGAGACTCTCAAGTAGGCATAATTCATAAAATGACTGTTTTAAAGGCTAAATTTTACTATAAAAACGCTCAAATCCTTAAATTATCCAATATAAATATATTTTAGTAGTTTTTTTAACCAAAAAAGGATAAAAAAAACCTATTTCCAATTTTACTCAAAACAGGCTAATATTAACCCTCCATTAAATGGGACAACATTTGGGTTTTGCCTTAAAGTCAGCACCAAAAAAAAAGAACCTCTTTCCTTAAAAAAGGAAGAGGTTCTTGTTACGAAAATTAACGAAAATATAGGTACGGGAAATTATCTATGTTAAAAGCCTTTTACTCTAACATAATCATTTTCTTCGTTTCTGTAAATTCAGGAGTATCTAAGGTATAGTAAAGGACACCAGAAGATTTAATATCAGTTTTGTTTAGTGTAATACTATTATAACCTTTTTCAAAGTCCCCTTCAATCACCTTTAAAACTTTACCAGTTACATCCATTATTTTTACACTTGCCTTAGAAGCGGCAGGCAAAACAAATCCAATCATGGTCTGTGTTTTAAATGGATTAGGTACATTTTGAACTAATTCAAAAGGCTTAATAATGGTTAAACCCTCTGTTGTATTATTAAAGTTTAAGGCTACATCCATCAGGTCTGTTCCTGAGTAAGCTTCTATTGCGGTATATTTATTACTTAGACTTAATACTTCGCTTGGCACAAAATCTTGTGTTGCTTCAAAGTTTAAGGTAAATAATATTTCATTATTTGCGATGTTGGCTCCTTCATTGCTATTCCAAGAACTAGTGATTATGCCTTCATTCAATAAGGTCAATCCGAAGTTGGCAGCACTTATATCAAGTGCGCCTGCTTCTACATTTACAAAATTCATAGCTGATGGGTCAAAATTTAGAGTAAATTGATAACCATCAATAGCTTTGAAATCACTTGCTCTAAAGTTAATACTAGAGGTAGCACCTTTCGTTACAGGAGTATCTTCAATCAAAAAGTCTAAAGTTTTCTCCATGTTACGATCTTCCACATTCATCAAACTATTTACTGTAGCATCGCCGTTTACATCACCGATTTTGACACCAACGAAGTCTGTCAACATTTCATCGTTGCTCAAGTTATCTATATCAATGTATTCAGGGAATACCTCAAACCAAGGATTCGTTGCTACTGGGAATAAATAATCTTTATCTACAAATCTCCAAGATGTATTATTTGGGAAATCTTGAACTACAAACAAAATCAATTGACGTGTTTGAATGATATCAAATGTAGTAATATTGCCATCGCTGTTTACATCTGCTGCAATGAATTGGTATGGAGTTGTAAACTCAGTAAAGCCCAATATGTGTTGACTAATCAGTACTAAATCGAATGTTGTAACACCATTTAATGGATCATCATTCTTTTCAGGAGTGACCGTGTAATTCATATTTAAGGATAAGTTGTTGAACATAAATTGACCACTAGTAGTCGTAGGCATTTCATTGTTCATGCCATTTGACCCACTAATTTCAACCATTACATCTTCAACCATATCACCTGTATTGCTTTCTACATGACCTGCAATCATGCGAGAATCATCTATAGGGTCATCTGTAGAATCACAAATACCATTTGGATCTTGAAGTATAATATAAGTTGTACAGAAATCCGCATTACCTGCTTCATCTTCTACCCATACTTCTACTACTCGAGTTCCTAAACCATCTGCACAACAAAGTGTGAGAGCTGTTTGTGGAGCTGCTGTATCACCTTCTTCTCGTATTTTTACACTTCCTTCGACAAAAGCTTCATTAGAACAATTATCAAATGCGTATTCTAATAAATCGTTTGCCCATATTTCTACACATCCATCACTATTCATACCAGGAAGACTTACACCATTCAAACAAACAGGAGTTGGATTTTTGGCATCTTCTATAGTGAATAAGTAAGAACAAGTACTTGTGTTACCACAACCATCTTCTACCGTCCACTTGATAAGGTGTGTTCCATAAGGATAAACACCAGATGCATCATTTCCTGTATCAATAATATCGAATGAGCCATCACCATCATTGAAAGCATCAATTTTGTAAGAGTATTCCAAAGCTGCCAAAGGAGAACAAGCATCTTCTGCCTCAATAATCAAGTCTGCATGACCTTCGCAGTCGTCTGTCAAGTCACTAAATGTTTGATCACTAGGACAAGTAAGTATTGGTGCATCACTATCTGTAACATTAATGATTTGAACGTATTGGAAGAATCCATCATCATCTTTATAGGTACGAGGTAGCGGCTGAGGTTCTCCCAAATCTGTATTGTTTGGATTATCTATATCATAGATACACCAGTTCGTTATTATCCATGTACGTTGTATTTGATAACAAGCACCATCCACTACATCTAAGATTAAGTCTTCGCTAGAGATAGCGATTAACTCGCAATCATCATTACTAATAGTTGGTTCGCCCGTTTCTTGTATGGCACAATTTGTCAATGTAACATCGGCAGGGAATTGTACTACAAAGTCAGATACATGATTTACGGTTACACGTTGCGTACAAGTTACGTCTGCAGATTTTGCACTTCCATCACTTGCAACCCATGTTCTAGTTAAAGTACCAGCTTCACATTGGTCTAATCCACCTCCATCAGTTACAGATAAAGTCACTTCTGAACAATTATCTGAGAAAGTTGGTTCACTAAATGGATCATGTATAGCATCGTCTCCACAATCAATAGTAATATCATCTGCACAATCAATAACAGGAGGAAGAGCATCTTCTACCAATACTTGTTTCCAACAAGTATTACTATTTCCACCAGCATCTGTTACTCGTAATTCTACCGTAATCAATTGATCTATATCACAACATTCAAACGGTACGGTAGTAGACCAATCGCTTATACCTAAGCAACCATCTGTACGACGTACTTCTAATGTAATAGCAGTACAGTTATCGTAAGAACCTTCGTCTATATCCGTTGCATTTAATAATGCTACTCCATCAGAACCTAATGAGATATGTAACTCATCATCACAAATCGCAACTGGAGCTGTATTATCTGCTACATTGACATCAATCAATTCATTGGTTTCGTTACCACAATTATCACTAGCATTGATAGCTATTTGTGTGATGCCGAAAGGCAAATCTTCAATTACTTGACCATTTGTAATATCAACAATTACTAAAGTACCGCTTGCATTATAAGCACCTCCACCTTCGGTGTAGCTTGCTGTTACATGGTCGATACCTGAGCAGTTATCTGTCAGTGCTGGAGATAACTGAACCGCCCCAGCAGTACAATCGTAAGGAGATGTTCCAACAATAATATCTTCAATATTAATGGAAGGTCCTGTTGTATCTTCTACTTTAATGGTCTGTTCATGTGTTTTGGTAACACCTGTACACCAACTAACAATAGTCCATGTTCGTATCACTTTGTAGCCAGTGCCACAAGAAGGCAATACTTGGTCATCATAGGTCAAAGATACATCACAAAGACTGTGTTGTGAATACTCGATATCAAAACAATTGAATTGAGGTGTTCCAGATTGAGCAATATCAACTGCACCATTAATATCTAATTGTTCGGCACCACATTGGATCGCTACCGTTTCTGGCAAGTCTAAATCAGCTATAGACGGAGCTCGCAACCCAATTTCTTGCGTACAAGTAGAAGAATTACCAAAGGCATCCACTGCTTGCCAAGTTCTAAGAATCTTAGCTCCCAACCAATCCGATTGATCACATTCTGTTTCAATTAAGTTTTCGCTTAACAAGACCAAATCACCATCATAGGTACAATCAACGACATTGCGGAGTTTAGGGAATGCAGCTGTAAGTTCTAATTGAACTCCTGTTATTTTCCCTTTTCCAATATCGCCATCCGACGATATTCCGTTGTTGTCTACAAAGTGTAATTGCCAAGTACCAGCATAGTCTTCAAAAGCAGTTCCTAAGAATAAATCCAAGTGATCTTCATCAGCAGGAACAGTAGTTACTACGTTGTAACCATTTGGTGCAGTAATAGATACGCTCAAGTCATTCACCCGTGAGTGTGTTGTATTCACTGTCAATGCGATACCTGTTACAATTTCACCAAGAGGGGCACAATCTACTTCTATAGCTATGTCTGCTTCTGAACCAGTGTTACCAGCAATGTTTGCAGGCAAGTCACCAGCATAAGCGTCGTAGCTTTCTGTATGTGTATAATTTTCATCTAAAGCATAAGGGTGGTTACAAGCAATCTCGTAGTTTTGGCATTCAACAATAGGAGCATATTTGTCTTCTACTGTCAAAGTACCCCAACAGATATTGCCATTACCCAAGTGCTGTACTTCATATTGTAATGTTTGACCTGCTTCCGCAGCACCAACCATATTTCCTAGCGCATTTCCATTCAGATCAAACACCGTAACAACGTATTGTCCTTCACAATCCAATACATCTTCCAATACCATATCTGGTGTAACCTCTACCGCACAATCACTCACACCTGCAAAAGGTGCTTGCAATGAAACGGTAATACCATCGTTACATGCCAAGGTTGGGTTTGCTGTTGTTACTATACTTACAATAGAACTACATCTTACGATAGAACCATCTGTATATGTAATTTCAAAAATAACAGGGTTTTGACCTGCAGGTAAATTTACTGCTGTACCTGTAGCAACATTTATTTGAGCTGGGTTAGCAGTTGGGTAACTTACGGTCACTGCTGGTCCAGGAATTGCGTGATCGCAATTTGGATAACAAACAAATGGCGTTGGAGGTGCAGGGTGTATAAATCCTGAAATCTGACAATTCGCTGGATCATTAAGTGTTAAGGTCAAGTCCTCGGAACAGTCCGTTGGTTTACAAGGAATTGTAAATTTCGAAACTTTCTCTAAGTTAAATGTACCTGGACCACTTGCGATTTCATAGTATCCCGTTGGGTTACCATTTCCGTCTAGTACAGCTGTACCTCTATCTGGGTCTGTTCCTTGGATAGACCAAGTTCCACCGTCCCAACCGTTGCCAGTTCCGTCATACGCTTTAAAGAGAAGATCTTCGCAGCTATTAAGCGATAAAGTCGTATCCACGATAATGGCTCCAGGCGTTTGACCTTCATAGTCACTCGCACCTCTTGTTACCAAGATATCGTCGTTTCCGTCAAATAATTCCCAAGACATATCTGATGGAGAAGATCCCATACCAATAACGATACGATAGTCTTCTGTTTCAGAACAGTTTTCAGGACAATCCAATTTCACACGAACGGTTTGGTTCGCAGGAGGAGCTGGACCGTAGATTGCAGGTGTATTCGTTTGATCCATTGCAATATTGCCAAGTGGATCGAGTAAACACCAACTGTGTTCGTTTTCTAATGCTCCATTCCAGTAAGTGATGTCAATTGTTCCACCATCATTTGCAGAGATAGGAACAATTAATAAATCACAATCTGTTGGAGTTACTTTATAGTTCGTAGATGCTTCTTCGTTGATGGATACATCGATAGATGCACCATCCCAACCATTAGCACCCGAATCTTTTAATACTAATAAGTAGGTACACTCATCAGCTGTTGCACCACAATCTAATATGGTAAGCGTTACTGGTGTACGAGTAGTTGTTGTACAGAAAGTACTTTGAGAACAAACCGCTTCTGCATAAAATGTATATACACCTGGCTCATTGGCATCTACATAAGCTCCTGCAATAGGATCAAAAGTAGAAGAATTGCCATCTAAGTCAGCATCATTTATATCATCATTGTCTGTATCTGCATCAAAAAGTGGTGTTCCACCTGTTGGTGTATCATACCAATTGACACTTGCAAAAGGAGTAGAACCATCGCATACTGGACCTCCGCCCAATGTTATATTTGCACAAGCATTGCTAGCATCTACCACTAAGGTAGAAGAACCAAATTGTGTTGGCTTCACAGGTGCTGTTCCTTGTGCTTTATTAGAAGAACAGAAGATTGCATTCGTTACATCTGCTGCTGCAATAGCAACAGGATTGTTATTGAATACTACATCTACAGTAGTTTCATCTGTACAACCATTGTCATCTGTAATAACTACAGTATAAGTGTAAGTCCCTGGTGTAGTTGGATAAGCACCATTACTAGGACTAATTTCTGTTTCGCTATCTGTAGAACTAAAACCAGTTACAGGTTCTGTCCATTCAAATGTATAATCAGGTGTTCCACCTACTGTAGTAGAAGACAATCGTATTTTATCGCCATCACACACTGTTGGTGTTGAAGTACAAGCAGTAATTACTGGTGAAGGATGTACTAATACTTTCGTATGAGTAATTTCAGAAATACATCCAGCATCATCCGTTACTTGGTAAGTTAATTTATATACACCAGGAGCTGTTCCTGCCAATACTGATGGTGTTGAAGAATCAGTTGTTGTAGGATCAAGGATTGCTACATCTTCGCCAGCCCATGTGTGTGTGGTATAAGTACCTGAGCCACCAACAGGGTTGCCATCAATTGCAAGAGGAAGGTCTGCTTCACAGAATTCAAACCAAGGGTTTGGATCTGGGTCAGGACTATCATTTACAGTCAACCAAATTGCTACTAAGTTGTAACAACCAATTCCGTTGTCAACTCTTGCAAATACGGTCTTCGTTTGAGAATCAAACGAATTTGGCGTTGCAATCACATCTGTAGGATCAGCATTTGCAGCACCTAATTGAGACATGTAATAGGTGATATTATTACCACCATTTAGGTCAACCATTGCTTCTGTCAAGTCAAATGTAGCCACATCTTGTTCTGGTACATTTGGACATTCTATCAATGTTCTATTTTGAACATCTACTACTACATCTCCTGTTACTTCCACATTAGCCGTACAAATGGCACTGTTTCCAGCAGCATCTGTTACCGTTAATGTTATAGCATTGATACCTAAATCAGCACATCCAAATGTTTTTTGACTTGCAAGCAATGTCAACATTGTAGCGTCTGTACAATTATCAAAACTACCATTATCAATAGCATCATCTGTAATCGTAGCTACTCCTGTATCATCCAATTCAATTTGAATGTCTTTACATAGGGCTACTGGATTCGTGTTATCAGATGCAATCACATCAAACATACATTGAGTAGAATTACCTGCATCATCAGTTACTGTTAAAGTAACTGTTGTTGTACCAGTCGTAATTATAGTACCTGGAGCAGGAATCTGTGTAACACTCATAATATCACAATTGTCACTTACTGTCGCACTGCTCGTATAATCTACTAAAGTGAAATCGCAATTTACATTTGCATCTACTGTTTGTGTACCTGGACACATAATACTTGGTGCTGTTGTATCTTCAACTGTAATTGTTTGTGTAATTGTCGTTATGTTGTTACATGCATCCGTACCAACCCAAGTTCTAATCAATTGATATTCATTATCGAATTCAGAATCAACTTGCGTTTCACTAAAGTCAACATCTACGTCACCACAATTATCTGTAAAGATAACTGTTGGTACTACTGGAATATTATTTCCACATTCAACCGTAATATCACCTGGAGCAGAAGCCATTGGAGCTTCTGTATCGGGTACTATTGTAATTGTAGTTGTTTGTGCAATTGCTGCATTATCACAAGCATCTGTTGCATTCCATGTAATTGTAAGATCATACGTTGCATCCGCACATACATCCAATAAGTCGCTATCAAAGCTATGTGTTAACACAGGATCGGTATCACAATTATCTGTAACTGTAACCATTGCCAATAAATTATCGATTATTGCTGCTGGAGAAGTTGTTTCACTTATATCATCACAATCTAATGTTATATCTGACGGTGCTGTTATTACCGGTATAGTTGTATCTGGGATAACCGTAATCATGGTTACATCAGTACTGTCATTTCCACAAGCATCTTCTACTGTAAAGGTGATGTTGATATCATACTGAGCCGTAGCACATACATCCAATAAGCTGTTATCAAAGCTATGTGTCAATACAGGGTCGGTATCACAGTTGTCACTGTAAATAACTGCTGCTAACAAACTGTCGATTATTGCCGATGGATCGCTTGTCTCGCTTATGTCACCACAATCTAATGTAATATCAGATGGTACTGTTAATAATGGATTTTCCGTATCTGGTACAACGGTAATTGTTGTTACATCAGTACTGTCGTTTCCACAAGCATCTTCTACTGTAAAGGTGATGTTGATATCATACTGCGCCGTAGCACATACATCCAATAAGCTGTTATCAAAGCTATGTGTCAATACAGGGTCGGTATCACAGTTGTCACTGTAAATAACTGCTGCTAACAAGCTGTCGATTATTGCCGATGGATCGCTCGTCTCACTTATATCTCCACAATCTAATGTAATATCAGATGGTACTGTTAATAATGGATTTTCCGTATCTGGTACAACGGTAATTGTTGTTACATCAGTACTGTCATTTCCACAAGCATCTTCTACTGTAAAGGTGATGTTGATATCATACTGTGCCGTTGCACATACATCCAATAAGCTGTTATCAAAGCTATGTGTCAATACAGGGTCGGTATCACAGTTGTCACTGTAAATAACTGCTGCTAACAAACTGTCGATTATTGCCGATGGATCTGTTGTCTCGCTTATGTCACCACAATCTAATGTAATATCAGATGGTACTGTTAATAATGGATTTTCCGTATCTGGTACAACGGTAATTGTTGTTACATCAGTACTGTCATTTCCACAAGCATCTTCTACTGTAAAGGTGATGTTGATATCATACTGTGCCGTTGCACATACATCCAATAAGCTGTTATCAAAGCTATGTGTCAATACAGGGTCGGTATCACAGTTGTCACTGTAAATAACTGCTGCTAACAAACTGTCGATTATTGCCGATGGATCGCTCGTCTCACTTATATCTCCACAATCTAATGTAATATCAGATGGTACTGTTAATAATGGATTTTCCGTATCTGGTACAACGGTAATTGTTGTTACATCAGTACTGTCATTTCCACAAGCATCTGCTACTGTAAAGGTGATGTTGATATCATACTGTGCCGTTGCACATACATCCAATAAGCTGTTATCAAAGCTATGTGTCAATACAGGGTCTGTATCACAGTTGTCACTGTAAATAACTGCTGCTAACAAGCTGTCGATTATTGCCGATGGATCGCTCGTCTCACTTATATCTCCACAGTCTAATGTAATATCATTTGGTACCGTTAAGAATGGTTTTTCTGTATCGGGTACAACCGTAATGATGGTTACATCTGTGCTGTCGTTTCCACAAGCATCTGCTACTGTAAAGGTGATGTTGATATCATACTGTGCGGTTGCACATACATCCAATAAGCTGTTATCAAAGCTATGTGTCAATACAGGGTCGGTATCACAGTTGTCACTGTAAATAACTGCTGCTAACAAACTGTCGATTATTGCCGATGGATCGCTCGTCTCACTTATGTCACCACAATCTAATGTAATATCAGATGGTACTGTTAATAATGGATTTTCCGTATCTGGTACAACGGTAATTGTTGTTACATCAGTACTGTCGTTTCCACAAGCATCTGCTACTGTAAAGGTGATGTTGATATCATACTGTGCCGTTGCACATACATCCAATAAGCTGTTATCAAAGCTATGTGTCAATACAGGGTCGGTATCACAGTTGTCACTGTAAATAACTGCTGCTAACAAACTGTCGATTATTGCCGATGGATCGCTCGTCTCACTTATATCTCCACAATCTAATGTAATATCAGATGGTACTGTTAATAATGGATTTTCCGTATCTGGTACAACGGTAATTGTTGTTACATCAGTACTGTCATTTCCACAAGCATCTGCTACTGTAAAGGTGATGTTGATATCATACTGTGCCGTAGCACATACATCCAATAAGCTGTTATCAAAGCTATGTGTCAATACAGGGTCGGTATCACAGTTGTCACTGTAAATAACTGCTGCTAACAAACTGTCGATTATTGCCGATGGATCGCTCGTCTCACTTATATCTCCACAATCTAATGTAATATCAGATGGTACTGTTAATAATGGATTTTCCGTATCTGGTACAACGGTAATGATGGTTACATCTGTGCTGTCATTTCCACAAGCATCTGCTACTGTAAAGGTGATGTTGATATCATACTGCGCCGTAGCACATACATCCAATAAGCTGTTATCAAAGCTATGTGTCAATACAGGATCTGTATCACAGTTGTCACTGTAAATAACTGCTGCTAACAAACTGTCGATTATTGCCGATGGATCTGTTGTCTCGCTTATGTCACTACAATCTAATGTAATATCAGATGGTACCGTTAAGAATGGATTTTCCGTATCTGGTACAACGGTAATTGTTGTTACATCAGTACTGTCATTTCCACAAGCATCTGCTACTGTAAAGGTGATGTTGATATCATACTGTGCCGTAGCACATACATCCAATAAGCTGTTATCAAAGCTATGTGTCAATACAGGGTCCGTATCACAGTTGTCACTGTAAATAACTGCTGCTAACAAACTGTCGATTATTGCCGATGGATCTGTTGTCTCGCTTATGTCACCACAATCTAATGTAATATCAGATGGTACTGTTAATAATGGATTTTCCGTATCTGGTACAACGGTAATTGTTGTTACATCAGTACTGTCGTTTCCACAAGCATCTGCTACTGTAAAGGTGATGTTGATATCATACTGCGCCGTTGCACATACATCCAATAAGCTGTTATCAAAGCTATGTGTCAATACAGGGTCGGTATCACAGTTGTCACTGTAAATAACTGCTGCTAACAAACTGTCGATTATTGCCGATGGATCGCTCGTCTCACTTATATCTCCACAATCTAATGTAATATCAGATGGTACTGTTAATAATGGATTTTCCGTATCTGGTACAACGGTAATTGTTGTTACATCAGTACTGTCGTTTCCACAAGCATCTGCTACTGTAAAGGTGATGTTGATATCATACTGCGCCGTAGCACATACATCCAATAAGCTGTTATCAAAGCTATGTGTCAATACAGGGTCTGTATCACAGTTGTCACTGTAAATAACTGCTGCTAACAAACTGTCGATTATTGCCGATGGATCTGTTGTCTCACTTATATCTCCACAATCTAATGTAATATCAGATGGTACTGTTAATAATGGATTTTCATCATCCGCATCAATAGTAATTGTTGCAGAATCTGTATCCGTATTACCACATTCATCACTTGCAGTCCATGTAATAGTAATTACATTATCTGTACATACGTCCAAGGTGTTCCCATTAAAATCATGAACAACCAATAATGAATCACAATCAGTAACAGTATAAGCTACTAATAGACTATCAATTATTGCTGCGGGACTTACCGTTTCACTAATATTTGTACAATCTAAGGTAATATCATCTGGTGCAGTTAAGACCGGAGGATCATTCGTTATAACTAAGATACCAAATGCATCCTCGTTACATTGAGTAGTAGCACCAACTGTATATTGAACTAAGTATTCGCCAGTAGCGAAAGTAGAAATATCAATTTCATTTCCAAGAACAGGTTCTGATGCTCCATTGTCTGCTGATTCATCTACTAGTGTATTTGGATCATCTAAATAAATTCCATCCGCTCCAGCATCAGAAGTAATCATAAATGTACCGCCAGGTGTTGTTACAGCTGTAAACATACTGGTAAGGTTGTACGGGTTTAATCTACATCCACATAAATTCGTTGTATCCGTAAGTACGGATGCAGCTTCTCCCAAGAAGAATAAATCTTGGTTGTCAGCATCCATGCAAAATGCTCCGTTTTCACCATCATCATCTGTGTCGCCATCTTGGTTCACATCACATGCTCCTGTACCACAATAAACGATTAATTCTAAGTTGAAATTTCCTAATAATTGTTCGCCAACCATATCAAGGTAGCCATTTGGCTCTGATAATATGGCCCAATCTACTTTAATAGCTGGTCCTATATCAACAATACCATCATTGTTACAATCGATATTATCTGCAGCTGTAAGTACAACTACTTCTACACCAGGAGCAAAAGCTGTTTCCGTTCCTGTACAGTTCGCCATATCACAATCATTTGGCAATGTAGGCAAGCCGTCTCCAACTGCTAAATCACCATCTGCTGCTGCTAAGTAATGCGAACCTGCATTCGTCAAAATAACATCATAGGTACAATTTGGCCATACGCAATCTGCATCAAGGCAGATATAAGAAGGCTCTTCTGGGCAAACACCTGGGCTATTAGAAATAGCGATATCTACTTCAGGTGCGCGTGTAATATGTAAATATCTTACTAATACTTCATCTTGACAAAGCTCACATGCTTTGAAAGTATATTCTACTGGAATTGCCAATTGCTTATTACTGATTAAATCCGTAGGATAATCACAGTTTGGACTTGGCAAACCGAAGTCTGCAGCAGCAGTTGAGAAAGCAGGCGCTGTGTAATTTACGGTAAAAGGAGTTCCTCCACCTAAATCACCCGCTTCGTAAGCATCCCAGATGTGTTGTAATACTGTAAAATCAGAACCACTTTGAATGACATAATCCATAAATGGTGCTGGTACGGACCAAGAACCTAAATCGCCATCTGGGTCAACATAAGCTATACTTTGATCACAATCAAACGCATCACATGAAATATTTGCTCCTGCATTTGTATCTCCATCAGAAGGGAAACCAGGATCATTAGTCAATGTATATGGCTCGAAGAAGTCATATAGTTTACACTCATCAAAAGTCAACTTATCAGACTCAATACAACCTAATTGTAATAAATCATCGAATTGATAATCACAAGTAGCCAAATCATCTGACAATCCTTTGTCGATATTTGGTACATGTTCGCGCTCAGTTGTTACTTCACGGCAGTAAGTATAAGTGCCATTTGCATCGCAGCTACCTGCACATTTTTCTATTGTATGGCAAATTTCAAATGTATAAGCGGACAAATCACATGCTGGTGGAACCAACTGGTCTAAGTCTAACTCAACATCATAACATATTGCTTCTGGGCAATTAGGATCAGCAGGAGCTTGTGGAGCTACTGCAAATACAGCATCTAACATATCCGCTGTAATCCATACAGGTAATCCTGTAACTGGGTCAGTCGCAGTAGGCATTCCATTATCACATAGTTGTTCTACTAAAGAAATAGAGAAACCTAAGTCTTCTGGGCTATCATCACAAGTTTCTTCAGAAGTTTGATAAGCACCATTATAGAATGCAACATCTTCTTTGTAGTTGATAACCTTCATACCATGAAAGACCATTCCGAAATCGGTACGTTCTGATTGTGTGGCAGCCCCAACATTCCAAGTAAATGTACTTGCATTATTACAATTGTCGGCAAAGAATACTCTCAAGAAATCTTTCTTACAATCTCCATTGTCTGGATTATTATCATCGTACATCGCGTAAATATCGGTCGCTTTAAATTGTAAGACAAAATAATCATTATCTCCAATATTAGGCATTGCTGGATTTGAACAATCCAAACTACCTGTAAGTAATGAAGGTGATAATGGGTCATAAGAACCATTGATATCCATCATTCTTAATAAATCAGGCTGTACTGGACATGGCCCTGTAAATGCTGTTTGGTTATCTGCAGGACAATCATTAATTGTAACGGTGTATCCTGTCGCTAGTCCATTACCTGTAAAGATAAATCCTGTGTGACTACCACCATCTAAATCATCTGGATCATCAATAACACCTGATGTTGTAGGTCCACATTCATCCGTACCTGTACCATCATCATCATTGATACCGTCAAATAACATATCATTGTTGAAATAGATTAACTGAATGAACCAATCGTCATTGATAGTTGCATTCGGGTAAACGGTACCTGCAGGAACAGAAACACTCAAAGTTGTTTCTACAAATACATTAGCACTTGGCATTGATATAATATTATCTACATCACATTCCGAATCATTCATTGTAGGTATGTTAACAACTTCTGGACAAACCCTTCTTATCATGAGAGGGTCCGCTGGAAGATCCGTAGAACAATAACCGTTTTCTAATACATCAACTGGTCCTGCTCCGTCACCAAAGTCATCTCCTGTACCATCGTTATTGGAATCTAATCCAAATAAATGGCATGTTTCTGTAGGCATAGTTTCAACTGTGCCTATTGTAATTGTTGCTATTGCAGATGGACATCCACAAGGAGAAGTTACCGTATAAGTAAATACATCTCCTGCAGATAAACTAGCAATATCTATTATTGGCCCTGTAGACCAAGTACCTGCTCCTGGTGTAACACCAGCCTCGAGGTCTAAGTCAATAAAATCTGGTCCTTGTTCGCAATCAATATTTAGCGTAAAGCTTGTAAATGCTACCGCTTCTGGGCAAATCTCTATTGTAGTATTATCTGTATCTATTCCACATTCAGCTGTACCTGTTGTATAAGAAATATATAATTTCTCAGGGTTCAAACCTGCAGGAATCACCCAGTTTGGATAAGTTGTATCTTCTACGCCATATCCTGCTGGAGCTACATCATCATTTGGATCATCAGTCATTCCCAAACAGTTCACTACAAATCTTCCACAAACGACTGTCGTAGCAGGTACGAAAGTTGCTTCGGCTAGATTGATACTGGTCAAACCTACTGCACATAAGGAAGTGGTAGGTGACTGTAAAGTACTACAACCTGTTGGTCGTATCCATATATTATCTTCTGCTAAAGAAATACATCCACCATCATTGTATGTAATACGGATGGTTAAGGTCACTTCTTTAGGTACTAAGTTGAAATTCAATAGAGGGCATGTTGAACTATATAGTGCAGGTGCTCCACATTGTGATAAATCAACAATACTTGAATATACAAAATCTTCTGCATCGTCTAAGTCTCCATCGCCATTTCCGTCAACACCTAAGTTAGCAGGATCTCCGTCAGCTGCGACTACTTCAATACTGACTTCACCAGGTCCCGGTGTACCCGTAACCACTGTTAATGAACCTTGATTGACATCTTCGATAGAAGAGTATTTGAACAACTCCAATGTCGTTCCGTTACCGCAAACTTCGTCCATTGAACAGAAGTTATCTTCTGGAAGGTCAAGTGATACAGTATGTCCTCCTGTGATTGTGAAAGTCATCATGTTTTCGACATAGCAATCTCCGTTAGTAGCTGTATTATCATCTGAATCTTGTGTTGGGTCATCAGACACTTCACAAGCAGGATCACCTACTGCATACATCACTTTGATAGTATATGGTAAATCTCCATTTTCATTGTATTGTAAAATCTGATTGGCACCTGATGGATTAGCTGCTATTGTTACATCTGTTCCATTTACATCCATACCACTATTATTAGTAGCAGTAAAAATACTAAATGTACCACCTGGAGTAGTTGTATCTGTATATAAAGCACTCAAACTTAAGTTTTGGCTTATTGAAGCACAGTAAGATTGATTCATTAATAATGAAGCATCAACTTCTGGTTTGATGGTAATTGTTGCCGAACATTCTGTCTGACAAGCATCAAAACCTATTGTGTGGTTTATTGTATATGTTCCTGCTTGTAAGAAACTAGGATCAAAAGAAACATCACCATTTGTAGTATCTAAAGTAAATGGTCCTGTTCCAGATACTGGCTGACCAAATATAGATAAATCAGGTCCAGTTGACCAGATATTACCTTGTCCATCTGTTAGTGTCCAAACGGATATTGTTTCCATTGGAAGACCATATAAAAAGCCTCCGAATAATAAACCAAACGCTAAATCATCATCAGCGGCAATGGTAAATGCATTTGCTGATTCGCAAATAGCTCCATTTAGTACAGGTATTGGTAAAGCAAAGCAAGCATTGTAAGAAGGATAAATTGTAATTTGCTGCTCTATAATATGTGTATTGCAATTGTATTGCGGTTCATTACTATCTCCATAAGTAAAGGATATCGTATATGTTCCTGATGTCTCTGGAAAATCAATAACAGAGGCTGGATTAATAGTTAATGTACCATCTCCGTTATCTGTGAATATAGTTGCTATATTGAAGTCATCTCCTACGTTTGATTCTGCCGTAATAGCATAACTATCAGTTACAGAATCAAAAACATAAGTCGTTCCTGCTGAACCACCTACACCGACTACTTCTATATTAAATGTAGGATCCGTTGCACAAACTACATTTTGAACATTAGCAAAAGTTGGTGGAATTACAAATGCCTCACAAACGTCGCTAATATTAATTTCACAACCTCTTGCATCTACTACAGTAGCAGACCAAGCTGTATTTCCGTCTGCAAGGTCAATCGTTGCTGTTGCAGCTGTTCCGTCGTATGTAGCAGATAATGTTCCGCCTGTTACAGTCAACGTATAAGGAGGAAGTCCTCCACCGATATTTTCCAAGTCAACCGTTCTTCCATTAGTAGCATCACAATGACATCCATCCGTTGTCATGGCGAGTGTAAGAGGTTGTCGTAACTCGAATATATCTTGAACAATATGCGTACAAGTACCAATAGTTACAAAATACTCAATCGTTACAAAACCAGAACCTGTGCCAGGATGATAAACTCCTGTGACCATATCAATAAATCCGTAATCTCCAGGTGCTATAGCAGAAGTAATAACAGGGTCTAAGGTTACAGTTGTGCCATCATCCCATGCTGCTATCTTCCACTTAGAAGCACTAAATCCTGTTGGCAAATTGCCAGGATCTATCGTTGTACCATCATCATGTACGATGGTTACAAAATCTTCAAATGTCAAATCTGTATTGACAGGATCCACTAAACAAAGTTCTGGTACATCCAAACCAATGGTGTAAACATCTTCAAATATAGAAAGTGTCAAACATAATCTTTGATTACAAGCATCTGTATCACTTAGTATATCATCTTGTTGGTCGCCTGCGGCGTAACATACTTCTAATTCAAATACACTATTTACGAAACAGCTTGGATTTATTGCAGATATATCTATATCCGATCCAAAAATAATATCCGATGGTGTTATACCATTGCAATTTAAGTCTGCATAAAACTTCCCATTCATCGTAGTACTTCCAACAATGTCTCCTTCTGGTTCTAAACTAGGATTCATTCCTGGATTATCTACTCCAGAACCATTACCAAGTGTATTGGCTGTAGCTAATTGTATTCCAGAGCAAATGTCTGTAATAATATATGAACCCGATCCATCACCATAAGCATCAAAATCTTCAAAGGTATATGTTTCGTTAGGGCTTACATCAATCAGAACGGAAAACAAAGTATTAGCTGATGCAAACGGTCCAACCGTTGCAACAACGATACCTGCACTATTATAAATTTCTACTCTTCCTTCGCCAGGGTAAAAATCTGTCATATAGTCCACTTGTAATTGAGCAGCACAAGGAGGAGGAGGTAATATTCCTAAACCAAGAGGAATTTCTAACTCAAAATTGGCCGCTGTTGTAACACTACTATTAAAAGTTGTATTTGCATCTGTAAAAGGAATAATTACAGCCCCTGTACATCTGTTGCTAATCGTTATTCCTACTTGTCCGCCATTTACAGAACCTGATGGAAAATCCCATCCGCTACTATTATCATCTGTTAAAAAAACACTATAATTAATAGTAGGATCGTAAGTTAAACCAAGTGAGGTAAAATCAATGATTATACTCTGTGGTGCGAATATGCCTGAAAGAGGAGCTGAACTATGTAGTTGTACATTATTCGTCATATCCCAAAGTTCGAATCCACTTTCATTTCCTAATTGGTCAATTGTTATTTCAAATACAAAGCCATCGGCGCAAGCCGCTGGTTCTTGTTGAAAATAGTTTGTTAAATCAATATTAGATCCTGAAGCACAAATAGCCGTTGAAACAGCTGCTAATGTGATTTCAACATCTTCATTAACAACAATATTGTAACACTCTACCGCATCACAACCTGCACCATTACCTACAGTATAACAAATATCAATCGTTTGACCACTTAGACCTGTTGGAGTAAAGATATATTCTGGATGACCTCCATTTGCAGCATCAGGTGTAACACCTAAACCTGTGAAAACACCATCCGTATCTCCAATGACCAAATCATCTAAATCTATAGGTAAATCATCTGAACAGACAGGTCCAAAAGTAGTCCATGATGGATCAACTGCAACATTGGTTTCTGTTATTGTCAATATATGACAAACAGTTTCATCACAAGCTACAGCAGTACAATTGTCTCCCATATTTGTATTTGCTAAACTTTCGGTAAGACATACTTCAACCGTTCCTGCTGCAACAATAGTTACGATACCAGTAGTACTAACCGTCGCTATTGATGTTCCATTATTATTAGAACCACCAACAGTATTGACTTCCCATGCTTGAGTAGCAGTTTGAGCAGCTCCATTGTACATGTATACGGGGCTGTTCACTAAGCTAGCTATTGTATTACCCATCGAACCATCCCAACAGTATGTTTCTGGTAAATCAAAACTTGGTTGTGGTTGTTGACTAATGTATACAAATGCTTCTAAGTCATTTGAAGCATTCACACAAGTTGCAGGATTAATAGATGGCAATGTATACGTTACCGTATAACATCCTGCCGAAGTATAATTAAATGTATTGGCTATTACTGATGCGCCAGTTCCTGTGACATTCCATGTTCCACCCATTGCTGAGTCAGAAATACTGGTGAATAAATCATTTAATGCAATAGTACCTGTAGAGGAGATAGAACACTCAATACTTAGATCACTAAGTACTGCTACTTGTTCTTCAACTACTACGATATCGTGACACTGTGTATCGGTACATCGGTCGTCTCCTACTTCCACACAAACGGTGTATACACCAGCTCCCATGTTAGCAGTAAAGGTTCCCGTTATTCCATTATCTACAACGCCTTCTCCATACCAGAATACATCGCCATTGGAAAGTATATTTCCGTTCACATCGGTATCGGTAGTAAGGGTTAAAGTAGCCGTTACTGGAGCTGCAGCTGTAGTACACAAAGGACCAGGATTAGTCCAAGCTGGATTACCATCTGCATGTATTGTAATTTCTTGTTCGAATACGAATGGATCGCAAATTCCGTTTGCATCCGTCATGGTCATTCGTATTCTATATCGACCTGGTTGTACAGCACCTGGATCGATGATTACAGGATAAGCAGCATTACTATTTGCAATATTTGTTCCTGCATTGTTTAATACAAGATTAGTAATAGCTGTTCCACCTATTAAGTCATTTCGGTTTGCATCGGGTCCGCCAATTACTTCAAAAGCAACACGAGTAGATTGACATCCATAAGCTTGTGTGACTCCATTATTGATAAAGAAGTTGTCTTCATCTTGACAAAGGTCATCAGGAATACTGAATGATCCTTGTAGTTTTTGAGAGATAGAAATAACGACATTATCTATAACAGGTGTACCGTCACAATCAAATGCTGTAACGCTTACAGTTAAATCACCACATCCTCCATCATATCTAACTACATCGGGGCCGATTACAGTAGCTACAAGGTCTTCTGAAGTAGCTATATTTACAGAGCCTAATCCTGCTGTTGCCAATATTTCAGGAATACCGGGAAGCACCAATGAATTTAATGTTATTAGTTCATCTGGCTCTAAGCAAATGCTAAAAGCATCTACTAATAAATCAGCTGGAGTAGTTGGTAATACATATATATTTAGAGTTGAAGTTGCGGTACAACCTGCTCCATTATTAATTGTATACGTAACTGGATAAACACCTGGTACTGTTGCACTAAATACTGCTGTACCATCATTTGCTGTTGCATCTGTAATTGAAGCGGAAGCACCTGAGGTCGTCCAAATACCATTATTATCCAAAGTCCCCATTCCTGTAGCTGTTAAAGTTACATCTGTAGATACACAAACTGGGTTTGGTGCAGCTGTAAAGCTTGCATCTGCAAAAGTAGCCGTTTCTGTAACGGTAAGTGTATGACAAGTCGTTTCTGTACACTCTAAATCTGCTGCAACAGGTGTTCCACCTGATCCACAACCTGTAGTTGTAAGCGTTTCTGAATAACAGATATTTACTGTACCAGGACCAACAATACTTACAAGACCATTAGCATCTACTGTTGCAATAGACGTACTGGCAACTCCTCCTACTTCACTTGTCCAAGCTGTTGTTAATGCTGTAGAAGCGGATGTGGCTGCCAAGTAATTTGGGCTATTGACTAAAGATGTTAAGATTACATTAGCTGAACCATCCCAACAAATTTCTTCTGCTAAATCAAAAGATGGCTCTGGTTGTTCTCCTACGATAAAACGAACAGATCTATCGTCCATACCACATCCATTAGACCCTGTTACTGCATAATTTACTTGATAACATCCAGGTTTTAAAACTTGGAATGCAGTAGTATTTACATCGACATTGTCTGTATTTAATATATTAATACCAGAAGCATCACCGTCAGTAACGGTGATTACACCACCAGGAGTACTATTTGGCCACAAATCATTTACTGTATAAGTTTCCAAAACTCCTGAATGAATTGGCAAACATCCAAGTGTGAAGTTTTCTATATCATTGACAACCGCTGCTGGTTCGATAACGATTTCACATGTTTCGGATAAACGACATTGGTCATATCCAACATGATATTCGACTGTTACCACAAGTGGCGCTGTCAAATCTTGAGCCGTTGTACCTGCACCCAGTAAACTTACAATTGCTGCTGCAGCATCGAAGGTTGCGTTGGCAGTACCTGCTATATCAGTTACACCAGGACCAGTCCAGAAAGCATAATCATCTAATTCCGTAACATTACCTTGTGGGTCGAGGACGACAGACATTGATCTAGCTGGACTTAAACCAAACGTTACTAGACAATCGAAATCTGGCACATTTTCTGGCATCAATGTTTCCATTGTGCTTGTTCCACAAATAGGTGTTACACACATCGGGCTAGGGTCAAATTCTGGATAAACAATAAACTCAACACAATCTTGTGTGATACAAGCACCCACATCAGGAATTCCATCAGAATCTGCATCTTCAAAAAATTCTAAACATATAATATACGTTCCTGCTCCTGCAAAATTCGGGCAGAAAGTAGCACCCGTAGGGCCTAAATCGAATGCGCCAAATGCTGCTTCGTTGCCACAAGCATCGGCAACAGGTGTACCTGTTGGAGGGCCTGCTGTAAATGGCATATTATTGACCAACCAACGAAGGTTGACATTGGGGCCAAGTGCCTCAGTAATTAGTGTCAAATTAACCTGAGATTCATCCAATAAATCAACACAAGCATCTGAATCACAGTATGGTCCAAATGGAGATAAAATATCTGGTATTGCAAAATCAGCTGCATCTATATTTACGGTTACCGTAAAGGTTCCCCCTTCGCAAGGCATTGCGGCTGTATTACTAGCAGAACAATCTGCAGATAAGGCTCTTGGTGTAACGGTATATACAACAGAACCCGACGTTCCTGAAGTAAGAAATAATTGGTCAGTAATAGCTATTGTTGGCACTCCAAAGACTTGTGATGTTGCTCCAACAACATTGCTTGTAGGAACGGCTGTCCAAGAAAAATCATTTGCTACAATAGAAACACCATCATGAAAGACAGGGTTTAAAGGAGTAGCTGTTGTATTATTTAGATTAATATTCAAATTTGCACCAGCACAGATATTTTGTGCAAGTATCATATCATTGTAAACTGGTTGTGGGTCTACGATAATATCAAAAGTGATTGTTTCTCCAATACAACAATCACCACTAAAAGGTATAATTTCAAAACTTCTAGAAAAGCTTGTTGCTAATGGATCATTCATTGCTAGAGAAGTCTCATTGATATTAATTTCAATAACACCTGTTGTTGCGTTTAAATCTCCAATACCATTATCAATATAATTGATTGTAGTAGCATCACATGTTCCTCTGTTTGCACCTGTTGCAAAGCCAGATCCATTGGTTAATGGCATACCAGAACATCCAACACCCAAACCATTTATATCAATTCTAAAATCATCGACATCTCCGCCTGTATTATTTAAAGTAATAACAAGGTTATCTGTAAACCCTGCTATATTTCCTTCACATAATCTGATATCTACAATATCTGCTAGTACAGGTTCTGGTTGAACCACAATACATATTTCTGTAACTGTAGCATCACAATCTACTGTTGCATCGGTTGAGCATTGAGCGACTAAATCGAAACAGTAGCTTACATCAGCATTTGTTACATTTTCTGGAATAGTAACTCCTAAAGTTGCTCCACTAGCTACTGTTCCTTGAGGTGCAATACCTAAATCGCTAGCAGTAGCCGTAGAAACCGTATACATTACATCGCCTCCCACAGGATTGGTAACAAATGGTCCAAAATCTTGTGCGCCAGCATCAGAACAGAACTCTGTATCTGTCTGGTCTACTACGTCTACATTAGCAAGTACATTTACCGTGACCATCAAATCTTCTGCAGCACAATCATCACAATCTGCATTGATTGCACTTATTGTATAGGTAACTGTTTCGGTACATGGTGTTGTATTTGTTAATGTTTGGGCAATTATTAAATTAGTGCCCGCAGCTAAGCTTGTTGCCGCTATATTTGCTTCCCCTGTAACATTGGGATTATCAGTAAAAGTTACCGTATATTCCGTATTTCCATCATCGAGAGCCGATACTGTTCCGCCATCTACAAGATTAGAAGACACTTCTATATTAGTCATATCGCCCGAACATACATCCGCTGCCATGACTTCCATCAATACTGGTTTTGGACAAATAGTAAAAGGTATAGTTGCTTGATTCTCTGGACAATCTCCATTGTCTATATCTAATACAAATAAACCACAAATCAAATCACCTGTAAGATTGGCATCGTCTAATAAATCTTCATCAATTTCTCTGCCCGGTCCAGATGTTGCTACTGTTCCTGAATTAGATCCTTGAAACGGACTAATAACGCTTGTTTCTGCCGCATCTAAAATGCCATCGCAGTTGTCATCTTGAATAACTTGCCAGTCAAAACCACCTCCAGCTGGAGTTGTTGCTACCTGAACTCGAACATTATCTCCTGGACAAAAAGGATCTGCCGTTGCTCCGCCTAAATTGGCTGAATCAAAATTAACAACAGGTTCAACTTCTACCATTACCTCTATTGTTGCTGTACAAGCTGTACAATCGGCATCGCTGTTTTGAGCAGTAATTGTGTAAATAACCGTTTCTGTAACTAGTCCTGTATTGGTCAAAGTCTCATTGAACATGAATGTAGGCGCCGCCATCGCATTAGCTGCAAAAGCTGTTGCTACTGTTGTTTCTCCCGTAACATTTGGGTTGTCCGATGCTACGATAGAAAACGCTGTTGCATCAAAACAACCATTTGTTAAACTTGAACTTACAATCACATTCCAATCATCAGCTTCACCAGAACAAGCCATTATGTCAAAATTAGCATCTGCTGTTTCTAGTGTCAATACAGGTACTGCACATACTTTTATTTGAAAACGTGCATTATCATCGTTGACATCTGCACAAGCATCATTGCTTGCTCTTGCCTGATAAAGACTTATATAATTATCTTCATTCTCGGTAACGATATTAGAAATACTAATATCACCCATACCAGAAGTCATCATCAAACTCCCTGTAGAACCAATTGGATCTGTTCCGACATCTGTTGTTCCATCTGCCGAACAAGTATTGCTGACAAGTGCCCATTCTAATTCTGCAGCTCCACCATCACTTATACTAGTACAATCATCTGGATCTATATCTACTGTGAAGGAAACAGCTGGTAATGCGTTTGAGCCATCAGCACATACTGCACCCAAATCAATAGGGTTTGTATTGACTGCCATTCCATTGATAGCTGTTATATTAGGATCTTCTTGAACTTCTATATCTACAGTTACACATACAAAACAAGGATCGGGATTGGGTGTAGGTAATGGCGTACAATTGCCTCCTGCAAAGGTTCCACCTCCTTGCTCACAATATTGAAGTCTTATTACTTTACCTGCATCTGCCGCAGCAGGTGCAAAGGTACCCGTAACATTATCTCCCTCTACCATTCCAGCAACTGCATCTGTAAAAGTAGCATCGCAAGCATCGCTACCTCCTACGATACTCCATGTACCAGTAGCAGGATTATCGCCATTGCCAGTAACCGTAATATCTACTGTACCACCTGTAGCAATATCCGCTTCACAAATCAATGTTGCAGCTGGTGTAAGAACTGGTGTAGGATAGCCAGTCGGTACAGGAGGGAAACAAACCGCCCCTGAGAACTCCCCATCTTCTACCAAGACAGCAGCACAAAGACTATTCGTATTTACCTCTGGTGCAATCTCTATTGCATAACTTCCATCTGTTATTAAATAGGTTACAGCAATATCAGCTCCATTGGGTACATTTGATACTGGAGAAGCTACTGCAGGTGCGCCATCAATAGAAATAGATAGAGGCACACTACTGTCGCTTGTCACCATAAATGTTTCTGAACCTACTGCAACTTGAGGTGCCGTAGCTCTAAATGATACCGTATAAGTGACTACAGGTGCACAATCCGGATCCGTACAACTTGTTCCACATGGATTGACCTCAAAAGCGGGAGTACCTATAGAATTATTGGTAATCGATATTGTGCCCGTACACTGAGCGTTCAATTGAGTTTGCCACAAACTCAAAAACCCCATCAAGATGAGGAATAGAAATGGTCTAGTAAAAGTTTTTTTCATGAGATTCAATAATTGATTATAGACTAATAATTTGTTTTCATCATTCCGAAGAATGTTTTCAATAGCGTTTTTTTTCATGTTGTCAACTGATATAAAAATATTTTCATGTTTCATATAAGGCTTCTTTTCTCAGGCTATTTATGTTTGATTAAATCTGAGTTCTTTTTAGTAGAGACAATAAACAGACAGTGTACCTGCTGTGCATTTCATAGCAGGTACCTTCCATTCTATAGTCCATTTATTGAAAACCTTTTAAATTCTCTCTGATACTGCTTTTAAACTTTTTGAAAGTAGTTTTCTAAGCAAGGGTCTTTATTATTCTGAAAAACATTTTATCGAAAGAGTGATAGCCTTTTAGAGTCGTAGACCTCCGATGCAAGCATAGGAATGACTCATCTCACTTTGGGAAATGTTTGTCGAAATAATAGCTTTAAACTAGCTTACAAGTAAACTAGTTTAAAGCTTTCTAAAATCATTTTGATTAAGGCTAACGGTTTGGGAAATTAATTACAGGAAAAGACGCCTTAGTTTTTATTTAAATTTCTTACAATATTAAAACACTTTTTTGAAAGAACATTTTCATAAGATTATAAGCTTATGAAAATTTGTCGGTAGATGGGTAAGAGTTAAAAATTCTAAACAGTTTGATAACAAACACAAAATACACTAAGTAAAAATAACATAGATTTTTATCATTTATACATACCACAAATATATGCTGTTTACGAAATCAGGTGCAAAAATAGTATCTCGAAAAACGGGACACAAGCCTTTTAAAGTGGGACATTTACAGTTATAAATGAGACATTTTGCCATTTATACCCTAAAGTAGGTAGATGGGTTTACACCAAAACGTTTGACATATAGCTGCGTAAAATACGATGCTTCTTTGAAGCCAACATTGTGTGCAACGTCTTTAAGTTTATAAAATTTACGCTGATCCAAATAGTACTTGGCTTGCACTAATCGCTTTTCTTTTATATAATCTTTTGGTGAAACGCCCAGTGTGTTTTTCAATTTTCGATGAAGTTGTCTTCTACTAATATTCAATAAGTCGGCTAGATATTCTGTATTGAATTGATTGTTATCTAAATTATCGAGAATCAACTCATTTACGTTTTTTACCCATTCTCTTTCTTGCCAAGATAAATCTTGAAGGGCTAGCTGCATATCAGCTTTATCAGATAAGACGGATAAATTCGTATGTAAATCAGACCTTACTAAGGTAGGATGGTTTTCAATATCAACAGCATTGGGTTCTTTTTGCTGATTTTCAGGAGCAGGAACGGCTTCTATATTTTTAAAAATTACAGATAGGTCTTTCTTTTCGATTTTTATTGGTAATGATATGAGGAAAGAATTGGTTGAGGATATATCCTTTTTTATCATCACTCCTCCTAATTTTAGGATGGACTCTTCTAAAGCATTTATAGTTGCATCATAATTGGAAGAGAATGGTCTAAAAAAAGTATTTAGGTTTTTACTCGTAAAAGGAGTATTGTTTGCCAAATCATTATCTTGATTTTCCTCTATAAGAATATAGATTTGATTTTCCATTTTCTTACAGTTTAAGATAATGGGTATTTTTCTGACCTTAAAACAACGATAAATCATCGTATTTAGGGCATTTATAAGCTTATTTTGATCAATCTCAAGAAGTGTTTCTGGTGGAACTGTATTTATGAAAGTAACTGGTGGAACTTGATGTAATGAAAACTCTGCATAAATCAGCTTTAAGCGATTTAGCATATTTTTGAAGTAAAATTCCACAAGAGGCTCCTCTCCTATAGGTTCAAAATTTCTTTTAGCATAAATACTATCTCTTATCTTGTTTTGCTGCTCTATGAGAGCTTGGTTTATTTTTTTATTTCTGTATATGATAAAAAAAAACAGTGCAGAAAACAGGCCTAAAAAACTAAACAAAAAGCCACTATTCAAATAAAAAGGCTTGATAACATTGATTGGAATAGTTATCATATTACTGATCTCCTGCCCTTTTTCATTAACGGCTTTTATAAGAATATCATGCATTCCATAGGGCAATTGATAAACGGATAAGTACTTATTTTCTAGCATAATCCAATTATCCTGAATGCCATTTACCTGATATAAATACTTCTCCCCTCTATTCTTTTCACCTAATAATTTAAAGTGAATTTTAAAATATCCTTCTAATTGGTGAAAATCGATTTGCGGTTTTTCTGACAAAAGAGAGGTTTTGTCAGTCACTTCATCTCCTTTATAGCTACAATGTTCTAATTTTGTAAGTACAAGTACTGATGGTTTTTGCCCTGAGATAGCAATATGGTTTTTCACTCGGGCCTTATCCTCCAATAATATTGAGTCCCTATTTGCAAACATGCTTGGCATGTTAAATAAAACTGATAGTATTCCTGTTATCAGTATTATATTAATAGTCTTTGTTTTCATCTTAATTTGGCATTAGACACGGAATATTAAGCATAAAAGTAACTGCTAAATACCCCTTAGGTTATTTAATATGACCTTTAAATTACGCTCAAAATGATATAAAATAAGGATACTTAGAAAAGCCCTGTTTTATACAGTAC
>CANNZV010005115.1:0-19096 GCA_947561585.1 Caprella mutica | reverse complement strand
AAGCAAGGGCTGTTGCTAAAAATAGGCTAGTACTTGTTTTGCTAACGCCTCCTTTTCTGTTTGCAACGGATATTACGTGTGTAGTCATTATGGTATTAATTGTTTTCACAAATATAAAAACATTTTGTCATTTGTATGTATAAATGCGTTATTTGTCTGTATAAAAATAACACTTGTCTGTATAAAAGCGTTACTTGTCTGTACAATAAAAAATTTAGTCTTTTTTGAATATTCCTATATTCTGGCCGATTTGAATCGCCTTGTTCTCATAAAAAATTGAAAATTATAACTTAGTTTCGATGAAAAAAATTCATGTAAAATTCCTACTTTTCGACAAAACGCTTTTTTGGTTTCGTTTTAAACTTCCGTACAAAAAGCTTTTACAAATTCGTTAAAAAACCCTTCTCAAGCAACATTATTTTTTATTTTAAGGCTAAAATAAGACGTTTTAAGGCGTTTTTACTTCTCCTAAATTGAAACGTCTGACGTTTTAATTTGAACTCCTTAAAACTCCTTATTTCAACTAACTTTGGAAATTAATCGCTTGGTTTCTATATTTTTGAAAAAACTTGAATCAGATTTTTTTAAATTTATTGGTTTTCCTCGTTAAGGAGGGAATATTTCGACAAGGTGCTAACCTTGTCGAAAAGTGATTTTTTAATCCTTAAAAAAAACTTTTTTAAAAAATCAACAACACCAAAAAAAAAACCTTTTTCTATGTTGTTGTTTTTCTTTTTAAAACCTTTCTCTTTTGAACCCTTTGGAAGTTGTTGAATGTCAGCAAGTTAGAGCTAGTATCGGCAAGGAAAATAGGACGAAAAGCAAGAAAAATAGGATCTTCGGCAAGGAAAATAGGACGAAAAGCAAGAAAAATAGGACGAAAGGCAACCAAAATAGGATAAGGCAAGAAAAATAGGACGAAATTGTCCTATTTTTACTACCTTTAAGGCGAAAAGCAAGAAAAATAGGACGAAAAGCTACTATATTCACACTTGTATTTGGAATAGTCCTATTTTTCTTGCTTTTAAATATTCCATGATTAAATTCATATTTTTTATGCCTAAAAGAAAAACAGCATCCACCCAAAAAAGAGGAGACACTATCAAACTTGTTGTAAAATCTAACGATTTGGTGGAAGCTAAATATATGTTCAATATATGGGAAACTCGATTTTTTTTGACGCTTGTATCTTTAATTGATAAAGAGGACGAAGAGGAAAAAATATATAGAGTTTTTTATAACGATATAAAAAAAAGCTTTAAAATAAACTCTAATAAATCATATCATTTTCTAAGAGAAGCGGCAAAAAGTCTTAATAGAAAACCAGTTTATATTGGATGGATGAAAGACAAATATCGTAGAGGAAGAGAATACAATCTATTTGAATTTGTCGACTTTCTCGAAGAGGGGCAGGAAGGAGAGGATATAGCGATGCAAGAATATGTTGATATCAAGATTCAGCGAAAAATGAGACCCTTTTTATTGCATGTGAAAAAGAATTTTGACCCATTGATAACAAGATATACTTCTTACGATTTAAGGAATACAGAAAAGCTTAAACCTTATGCGATACGGATTTATGAGCTAATGAAACAATTTGAATACAAGGGTTTTAGAACAATTAAAGTAGATGATTTGAAGGACATGTTTTTGATAACGGATGAGTACCCAAGATTTTCTACTTTTAACCAAAGTGTTATTACTCCATCTATCAAAGCAATAAATAAATACACCGATCTTTTTATTCCTTTGGAGAAGATAAGCAAAATAAAAAAAGGCAGAAAAGTTGTGTCATTGCGTTTTGTAATACAAAGCAAGACAAGAGAGCAAGTAGCAAAAATTAGAAACGAACCTTTACAAATAGCTTTATTTGAAGAGGCAAAAATTACAAATAAAACAATCGAAGATATAGAAATAATAGAACCTAAAAATACAGAGGCAGATATTCTTTTCAATAAATTTGAGCGTGTAGTGGTAAGAGAATTTGGAGTAACACCATCCGTTTTCATAAAAATGTTAACTAGCAGGAAGTACAAAAAGGAAAATATAGAGCAAGCAATTGCAGTAACTAGGAGAGCTAAATTTAACCAAGAAATTAAAAAAAATATTGCTGGTTTTTTTATTAAAGCCCTAAAAGAAGGATTTACAAATGAAAAAATAGAAAAGAAGAAGAAAACGGAAGCACAGCAACGAAATCAAAAAGAAATAGAAAAACTAAAAAAAGAATATTTGGATAGAAGAGCAGCCAAAATAAGATTAATATTAGAAACTGTAAATGGAGCGCGTGAAAGAGTCTTTTCTGTCCTTGTAAGCAAACCAAATGAAATTTTAGAAGAGAGATTAGCTGAAATGAATTTAACCTTAAAAACGGTTAATATGGATGATTTTAGAAACGATAAAATCCTTAGAGCTTATTTTATACAAGGTATCGCTCATGAATATGCGGACCAACTTTCAGATATTGATATGGAATTTCAGAAAAAGATAAAATCTTTTGATCTCTAGAGCTTATCTAGAATTTTGTTTTTGGCAGCCAAAAACAACTGTTAGCGATACACATTTTAAACAAATATCTATCTTCTGTAGGCATAAACGCATAAAAATAAGCGTGTTGGCCTTTTGATGCGTTTGCCTTAATCAGAAACTATTTCATAGTGTGATATCGAGAAAAGGGACAAGCCCTTTTCTCGACGATTTGGGTCAACTCAAATTTTAAGGCGCTCTTCTCATTTATTGCTAAATAGCAATACCTTAATTTGCAATTATTTAAAATAAATAAGGTGCAAATAATTTTTCATTTGGATTCCTAGGTGTTAAATTAGAAGGAATAATTTAAGCACTATTACCCCTTAATAGAATGTAGTCTTTTTTTGTTACCCTAATTTTCCGAAAAAAAAATTATAAAAATAGATTTCCGAAAAGTAGCCTTTGCCAATTGGATAGATCTGGGCTTATTTCTACCTTACAGTCTTATTCTATAAAAACTAAATGTCTATGAATAAATACCTCTTTCTTTGTCTGCTTTTGTGTGTCACTTTTATTAGTTATGCACAAATAGATTCTACTTTATTTAGTGCTATTCGAGCAAATGACTTCCAACAAGTCGATTCATTATTACATACCAATATTGACCTTCATGCAACGGATGAGCATGGTGCAAATGCACTGATGTGGGCATGCCATGATGCCGATTCTGCTCTGGTAGCTTTGCTATTTGAAAATGGAGCAAAGCCGCCAAAAGAAGGAGGAGGTATTTATTTTGAGGAAAGCACACGTTTGGGAAAACCTACTAATGGTTGGTATGGTAGTCCTTTGGCAGTAGCAGCAGGGCGGGGCAAAATAGATGTACTTCGATATTTGTTAGATGTTCAAAAAGTAGCTATTGACGAACAACCCATACATTTAACGAATGATAGTTTGAGTGAATGGACTGCTTTGATGCATGCAGCACATCGAGAAAATGAAGGCGCTATAATAGAACTCCTAAGCTTAAGTAATGAAAAATTGATAAATAAAACTAGACAAACTGTTTTTGACTTATTGGAGGACACAACATTGTCAAATGCTGTTCAAAAGAAAGATATTGATAAATTGACTCGACTTAAAAAATACCAGAGAAATAAAATATTATTTAGCGACCTTTTTTATCAAGGCAAATTAGATGATTTAGATTCGTTGGGTAAAACAAATTTAGCCTTATCGCTTGATTTATATGGAGAAAAAAGCACCTATTATGCTCTATCTTTAATGGATTTAGGGTCTTTAAATATTGATTTAGTTAATTATTCACAATCAAAAGATTATTACCTCAAAGCTGAGCCTATAATAGTATCGAACTTAGGAAAGCAGCATTATTTTTATGGGCTTTTGATGAAAGAAATGGGCGTACTACACGACAAAATGGGCCTATATATACAAGCTATTGCATACATAAAAGAAGCCCTAGAAGTTACTAAAAACACCCATGGATTACTGCATGAAGATTATTGTATAGATTTAAGTTATCTCGGAGGCATTTACCATAAACAGGGAGATATTTCTTTAGCGATTGTTACTTTTCATGAAGCCTTAGAAATAATGGAAAAAGTAATGGATGATACCAGTCCTCACTTGGGAAGTTGTCTTAGTTTTATGAGTGGTCTTTATCGAGATATAGGCTATTATGATAAAGCTCTATTGTACAAAGAAAGATCTACTGAAATTTATAAAAAAAGCTTAGGAGAAACGCATTTTTATTATGCTATGTCGCTAAGCAATTTGGCAGGAGTGAATAGACAAATAGGGAATTATGATAAAGCAGAAAGTCTTTTTTTGGAAGCCAAAGAATTGATTGCAGAGTCTTTAGGGGAAGACCACACGTATTATTCTTCGATTATCAATAATCTTTCAGTCCTTTATTCCAATAAAAAAAATTATTCAAAAGCCTTGTCTTTTTCTTCGGAGTCGCTAGAAAAAACAAAAAAAGCTTTAGGCGAAAATCATCCTATTTATGCAAATCGCTTAAATAGCATGTCCAATATTTTATATCATATTGGCGAGTACCAACAAGCAATAGAGACAAATAATAAATCCTTGGCGATACGAAAAAACAAATTAGGAGAACAGTATTATGAATCAACTCTTAATTATAATTTGATGCTAAAGATTTTTTGGAAACAAAAAAATTATAAAGAAGCTGCTATGTGGTCAGAAAAATTAATTGATAATATTAATTACAATATTATCAAAAATTTTTACTTCTTGCCAAATAATATACAGAGAGCTAACTTAGTATCCTATCGGAATTATTTAAATAGAGTGAATTCTTTTTTTGCTAGTTATAAAAATCAAGCGACCGATAAATTATTTTTGACAAATGTTCAACACAAGGGACTTATTGGATTTAATTTAAGACGAAATGATGATTTCTTACAACTAGATAATTACCCTCAATACCTTTCCCTCAAAAAGAAAATCAGCAAAGAACTCTCCAAACCTATTGCCAAACGGACTACTCAGCTCGATTCTCTCCAAAATGAAGCGGATAAACTAGAAACCTATTTATTAGCAAAGAGCAAAAATTTCCGTAATCAAAATCAAAAAGTAAGCATCGAAAGCTTAAAAAATAAATTACAAGCGAAAGAAGCTATCCTAGATATTATTCATTTTGACTATTACGACGTTGATAGAAGAACGGATACCGTTTTGTATGTTGCCTACCTTTTAGCACTTGATAAAAAAGATATACAAGCGATTACTCTTTTTGAAGAAAAAGAACTGCAAACGGTACTCAATACAGAACAAACCGTTGCGACAGCTATTGATGATTTATATGTTGCTCGTGGCCTAACCCCAGAGAGAAAAAAAACCGACTTAAATAATTTGACTTTTATCTGGAAAACACTACTTCCTCATTTATCAAAATATGACAAACTCTATATTAGTGCATCGGGCTTGTTAAATAAAGTCAATATTGGAGCAATCGCTTTAGATCATGAAAATATAGCCAATGACCGTTTTGAAATCGTTCAATATAATAATTTACGGTCAATGTTGGCAGAATATGACCAATACCCCAATAATGACTTTCTTTTGGTTGGAGGAGTAGATTATGATTATACAGAAGATAGAGTTATTCCAAATCAAAAAAGTACAGAGACATACATATCAACAAGTACCGCTGAATATACTGACGATGCAATTCGGGGTATCCGTTCGGATATTGGCAAAAAATGGGACTATTTGGCGGGCACAAAAAAAGAAATAAATGCATTGGAGGCTTTGCTACAAAAAAAAGACATTCAATACAAAACATTAGAAGGGAAAGCGGCCTCGGAAACTCAAATTAAAGCATCCTTATCTAAGTCCACTTCTCCCAGAGTCGTCCATATTTCTACGCATGGTTTTTTCTATCCTAATGTCGAAAAAGAAGACGAACAATCTGCATTCAAGGCATCTGATAATCCGATGATTCGCTCTGGACTAATATTAGCAGAAGCCAATTATGCTTGGCAAAAAGGAGAAACACCTCCCAATCGAGAAGATGATGGTATATTGACCGCCTATGAAGTTGCCAATCTCAACCTTACAGATACCGACCTCGTGGTACTATCTGCTTGCGAAACAGGACTTGGTGATATTAATGGTAGCGAAGGCGTAATGGGTTTACAACGAGCCTTTAAAATTGCTGGAGCAAGGTATATTATTATGTCTTTATGGAAAGTACCTGATGTAGCTACGCAGCAATTAATGACGGAATTTTATGAAAATTGGTTGGACAAAGGACAAGATATTCGCACTGCATTTCAAAATGCTCAAGCTGTCATGCGAGCTCGTTACAAGGATAAGCCATATTCTTGGGCGGGGTTTGTTTTGGTGGAGTAAGTTATATGATTTTCTTTTTTTATATAAAAAAATATAAGATAAGGAAGTAACAAAAAGCCTATTAATTCTATTAAGGGAAGAAGCCCTGTAAAAAGTAAATTAGAAAATGGAGAAAAAATTTCTGCATTCTGAGCAAGAGTATATAGAGGGATTTCGAAACAGAGTGCCTATAATTATAGGAGATTCTTTTATTGATTTTAGACCTATTGCCCTAAGTATGGCGAAATCCTATAATGAAAAACTAAAAGATTATGTAGATGATGTGCTGCAAGAAACAATATTAGATACCTATCAAAATATTGTAAATGGTAAGTATGAAAAGAAAAAGAATATAAAGTTTTCAACTTATGTTGGAAGTATTATAAGGTTCAAATTTCTTGACCTGATGAAAAAAAAAGGATTTCAGGAAATAGAATTACCCAGAGATATCGACTCCTTGTATCCATTGTCTGACGAAATGATACCAGAGTTAGAGTTTATTGAATTTGAAAGAGGAGTAAGACATAAAATAGCATTTTTGCGTAAAAGTTGTCAGGAATTATTCAAACTAATGATGAGCGGAATAGAGGATAATTCGGAATTGATGCAAGTCCTCGGGCAAACAGATGGCGGCTTAAGAAGGAAAAAATCTAATTGTAGAAAAGACTTAAAAAAACTAATCATGGACGATTCTTTTTTCGACTCTTATAAACACTTATGGTTATGAATGAAGATTTTTTCTTTGAAAAAATAGAACAATACCTCGATGGAAAAATCTCCATTGAAGAAACGAAATTATTTGAAGCTGAAGTAGCTCAAAATCCGCAATTGAAAAAAGAGATCTTTGTTCAACGGAGTATTAGAAATATCCTTTCTAATGAGAAAGCAATCAAATTGGAACAGGAACTACCAGCTATTATAGCTAGTGCCAAGGAGAGGATGAAAAAACAAAAAACTCCAGATAATAAGAATTTTATTGGAAAAATAATTCAGCTGTTTCCTTCAAGAAAAACAATCTATATAGCAGCTAGTATATTCTTCTTTACTCTTGCTGGATTTTTAGTAAAAGACCGTTTTCTCAACAAATCATCCGTAGAGATAGCTAGTCTAATACAAAACAATGCTGTTTATGATATAGCCTTTGCTGAAAATTTGGCGGAGAAAGCTAAAGGAGAAGCTTCTAATACGGAAATCATAAACTCAAAATGGAATACTGCAACAAAAACATTCAACAATGGGCAACTCAATTCTTTTTTACAACAACTAGAAGAAACCAGAGCCCTCGACCCCAAACTAGATAAAATCTCTCCATCTAGTTATTACTACTACCAAGGTATCGCTTATTTAAAACTAAAAAACTATGGTGCTGCTTACGAATCCTTTAGCTATGTAAATTTGGATAATTTTACTTTTGGAGAAGCGGCTAGATGGAATAAAATATTGTCAGGTTTATCTATAGAAAACAAAAAATCAGAAGCAATGCAAGAACTCCATGCGCTTGCAAAAAATGACAATAAATACAATGAAAAAGCTAAGAAATTGTTAGAAGTATTCAACCAATAAAATACTAAATTAGCATGTCAAGCTCAATGTCTTTCCAAAATTTATTCCCTTTAGTATTCCTTATACTTGTAAGTATCAATGCTAGAGCAGAAAAAAGAGCTTTGTTGATTGGTATTGGCGATTATCCATCTTCTAGCGGATATATAGACTTAAATGCAGAAAACGATATTTCATTAATTCATGAAGCATTATATCGACGTGATTTCACGGATATAAAAGCTATTGTTAATGAACAGGCAAGCAGGCAAGCTATTATTCATCAACTAGAACAACTGTGCAAAAGAGTAGGAGTAGGGGATATTCTTTATATCCATTTTTCAGGACATGGCACTCAAATAGAAGATGATGATATTGAAGAAGAGAACGACCACTTAGACGAATGTTTTGTGCCTTATGATGGCAAAAAAGAGGATAGCATTGGTAAGACTTTAATTCGAGATGATGACTTAAATATTTACCTGCAAAAACTTCGTTTAAAAATTGGCGGACAAGGACAATTAGTTATCGTTATTGACGCTTGTCATTCGGGGACAGGCACACGGGGCAATTTATCGAAATCAGGAATAAGTTCAGTAAATGAATACATCCATTCTAGCTTAAAAGCAACAGCAGAAAAAGCCAAAAATGAAGCACCTATCTTTTGTTTATTCTCTTCTTCGGCTCATGCCGAAAGTAAACAGTTTACCGATAAATGCTCTACTTCTTATGGGGCATTATCGTATGCCGTTGCAGAGGTTTTAGATAACCACAAATACCAACTATCGGTTGGTGACTGGTATGATAGAGTAAAGGTGAGAGTAGCAGGCATCACTTCCTATCAAAGACCTATTTTAGAAGGAGATAGAAATTATCTGTTATTTAATAATAAGAAAATAGAGAGCGAAAGGCTCTATGAAATCGAGAAATATATAGATAGTGATGAACTCCAAGTAAGTTTTGGTCAGCTTCATGGGATATATGTAGGTACAAAAGTAGAAGCAATATCATTGGACCGCAATTCATCTGTAATAGGTATCATTACACGCTCAGAAATTCATACCGCTTTTGTGAAATTAGAAGAATCTCTTTTTAGAAATAGTGCAGAAGTTTTCAAAATACGAGTACTAGAAAAAGCTCCTCCTCCTATTCAATTGGGTTTACAAATAGATATACCAAAAAACACGCTATGGTCAGCCGTTATAAATGACCTGAAAACCAAAAAGGTAGTTGATGAAAATGCCAGTCCTGAGTTGTTTTTAAAATTTGGTGGAAATCAAGATACTCTAATTTTAAGCACAAAGGAGCACTTAGAGCTAGACTCCTGGACATATAATCAAAGAAAAGAAATCTATCATGCTGAAAGTATAGCCCAAGCTATACGAGACTATACACAAGGCAAGGTATTAAAGAATTATGAGTTTAATTCTCATCAACTAGGTCTTTCGTTAGAACTCATACCTATCAATCCACAATATGATATACAGGGTAAAATAACTGGTGAAAAAATGCCCCGACCATCTATAGCCTATTTTTTGGATAAACAAGATGGTACTTTTCGATTTGTTGAAGGAGATGTTGTAAAACTAAAAGTAAGCAACAAGGGAATGGCACCCGCATACTTTTCTATAATTGATATCACACCAGAGAATAAAATTCAGACTTTAGTTCCTCATCCTGATGACGATTATATTGCTGAAGAATATCGTTTAGAACCAAAGCAAAGCATGGAGATCAATCATTATTATCCTATTCGTCCTCCATATGGTACAGATATGATTAAACTTATTGCCGCCAATAAACCTATTACGGCAAATATAAGAGGAATGGCTAAAAATTTTGGCGAACAAAGCAATGACGAAGCGCATCCATTTGAAAATTTGATATCATACATTTTAAATATGGATAATAGCAGAAGTGAGGAAGAAGCATTTATTGCTCCTAATGAACTAGAGGTAAGCAGTATGACTTATCGAGTGGTGAAAAACCGATGATAGTAGGCTCTATATTTCTGAGAGGTTTGATTCCCCAAATAAATAGTCTTTTTTTAGAAAAAACACCAACCCAATCTTCACAATAAATATAAGCTTACAGCTTGTATTTCAATGCATTATTACATTCAATACGAGCTTTTATCTTCGCCTTTTTCTTATACTATCGCTCTTTTTATAAGTATTATTTTACTAGTTTTACATTGTAAATAAAAGAATGTTTTTTGTGAAAAAACAGGATAAAATAGCATTCTTTAAATCATGAAATTGTGGCAAAAAAAAAGAAAATAATTACCGTTGAAGGCGATGCTATCACCTTATTATCTCGTAAGGATAGTGACTACATCTCCCTTACTGACATAGACAAGCGTTTTGAGGGAAACGGACGGCACATTGAAAACTGGTTGAGGAATCAAAATACGGTGGAGTATCTGCAAACGTGGGAAGAATTACACAACCCTAGTTTTAATTCCATGCAATTGCATGGAATTAGAGAAAAGATAGGTACAAACCGCTTTTTGCTATCCACAAAAAAATGGATTCAACTAACAAATGCTATCGGTATTGAATCCAAAACAGGTCGATACGGTGGAACCTATGCCCATGCCGATATTGCTTTTCATTTCTGCTTGTGGCTTTCTCCTTCTTTTCAACTATACGTTGCAAAAGAATTTCAAAAACTGAAGGCGCAGGAAGCCATCGAACAAAAAGAAAGTTTAGAATGGCACATCAAGCGCACACTTGCTCGAGTAAATTATCGACTCCATACAGATGCGATTCAACAACATCTTATTCCACCTCGATATAGTGCCAAACAGCAAGGAATGGTCTATGCAAGTGAAGCGGATTTACTCAATATTGCGCTATTTGGAATGACGGCTAGAGAGTGGAAAGGACAGAATCCAGACAAGAAGGGAAATATGCGTGACCATGCGACAGGCGAACAACTTATCGTCCTTGCCAATCTTGAAAATCTGAATGCCGATTACATTAGTCAAGGTTTAGAAACAGAAGAACGATTGCAACGACTCAATGAAGTTGCCATTTATCAAATGCAAGTGCTTACGGTGCCACCAGATTTAACAAAAGGCTTGGCTTAAATAGGAAACGTATTGTTAAGTATAAAAAGTATGTTTGTAAAAGCGGCAAGAAATTTTAATTGCCATCAGAGGCAGTGGTAAAAAACATAAAATCTTGCCCATAAAAAACAAGTAATCGGATGAGATGTTGAGTGCAAGATATATCAAAAACTTGGAAAAAAAATTATTCATAAAAAATTTATTTAGCCTTTTAAACTTTGTAGTATTGCAATGTAGTAGTTTGACAGTCAGTTAGTTAAGTTGGTAAAATTGCCAAAACGGACAATTCGCCAAAATGGCAAAATTGCCAGAAAAAGAGAGAATCAACGTTTTTCGTTGTTTGCAAGGTGTGTCTTTGTGAAACATTCGGCAAAAATGCCGTCCGATTCCCAAAGACAAACCGTAAGTTCAAACTGCTTTCAGCAAAGCATTGAAAATATGCCTTTTACAATTTTTTTTTAGAATAAAGAACCTTTGTTAAGCGTAGGTTGAACCTACGCTTTGGCGTTTGCAAAATTCCGTTTTGTTTGAGCTAAGCGCAAAACGGAGTTTTGCCGACGCTTTTGACGTAGGTGAAACCTACGCCAAACGATTGTTTTTTATCTTTAGGAAAATGCCATGCCTTCAAACCCTATTTTCTGAAACTAGTTTGAACTTACGACAAACCTTGCTAAAAAGAGAAAAAAATGACTGCATTTTCCTCTTTTTAGGAATCACTCCAGAGTCGTAATGGGTCAAAATTGACCTAAAAAACAAAACAACTCTAAGTATGTACGCAATTTGTTTTTAATGTGAAACAAATTTTAGAAGACATCAATTTCCCAAAAAGCATCCTTTTTTTTGGATAAAAATGGATTTCAAAAGGACCAATAAAACTCAAAAATGAATTTTCAAATCTGAAATACGAATAAAAAATGAACCATAAAAACAAGTTTTTAAGCTCCAAAGAGAAGCGAATTATCTTCTTCGGAGCAGTTCGATTGACCAAAACGGAGTATGATTTTGTTGAAAAAGACTTTCAAAAACCAGAATATTCATCCCGTTCTGCATACATGAGAGCCAAAACGTGGTTGGTACTGGGTCTATTATGACCCCGACACCAAATTAACCTTCTTTGACTATGACCAGTCCAGAGGAGCAAACAACCCTGCTCGACACTTAAAAAACTATCAAGGAACTGTCGTTGATCGCAGTCTGTCGTTTGGCAATATCAAAGACCGTTTGCAAGTTCCTCCTGTGAGTGATGTGCAACTGAAAGAAAGTTTGGTCGAAAAAATGAAGCAAGGGAAGGAGTTCTACTATGACAACCATTTTCTCGAAATCAACGATTCCAAAATTGATAAGCGTATTCAAGAACTCCCTTATGGAACAAGTTCCGAAATAGCTGAAATACATAATGCTTATGTCCATAAATCCAAGGGAGTCGATGTCGGAAAACTGGCAAATGACTACGAAGATCGGCTAGAAGTCGTTTTAGAACAAATGCGCCTGGAAAAACAACAAAATCAGGAACAAAGTAGAGGTCTACGTTTAGGGTTTTAAACTAAAAAAAACCACCCTTTTTTGTGGCTTATTTCGCTTTGCGCAAATGGGGAAAGTGTATTTAATTCCTTAATTCACTCAACTTGTAGAACAAGTTTGAATCTTGTATCTTTGAGATATGAAGTTACCAATTGGCATACAGACATTTAGCGAAATTCGAGAAAATGGATATTTGTATATTGATAAAACGAAGCAAATACACAAAGTATTAGATGGAGGAAAGTACTATTTTCTTTCTCGTCCACGCCGTTTTGGAAAGTCTTTATTGTTATCCACGATGAGATCTTTGTATGAAGGACGCAAAGACCTTTTTGAAGGTCTTTGGATTGAAAATAATTGGGATTGGGAACGAAAAATGCCTGTTATTCATGTGCAATTTGCGAGTCAAGGTGTTAAAAATTTAGGGTTAACAAAGGCTTTGGAGCAAATGCTTGGACAATTGGCAGTATCATTCGATATTGAATTTGATACAATGGATTTTAGTTCTCAGTTTAAAGAACTTATCTATAAAGCAGCCCAGCAAAGTGCCACAGACAAAGTCGTTTTATTAATCGATGAATATGACAAGCCTATCATCGACTATCTTGATGATATTCCACAAGCAAATGCCAATCGAGAAATCTTAAAAAGTTTTTATTCCGTACTTAAAGACAGTGACCCGTATTTGGAATTGGTGTTTATTACGGGTGTTAGTCGTTTTGCAAAAACAAGTATTTTTTCTGATTTGAATAATTTAAAAAACTTGACCATTCATCCTAGTGCAATGGATTTGGTAGGCATTACGCCCTCAGAAGTAGAATTCTATTTTTCTGATTCGATTAGAGAAATTGCAGCTAATCAGAAGATTAGTTACAATGAATTATTTGAACAAATAAAGTATTGGTACAATGGCTATTCATGGGATGGAGAAACAAAAGTTTATAATCCTTTTTCATTATTGAGTTATTTTGATGCCAAGAAGTTTTTAAATTTTTGGTTTGAAACAGGTACGCCGACTTTTTTAGTCAAAGCTATGCGGAATGAAGGTGTTTATAATATCAATGAAACAATAGCCTCAGAAGCGAACTTAAATAGTTTTGATTATGAAAACTTAAGTGTTTACACCGTTTTATTTCAAACAGGATATTTGACTATACAGGAACAATTGGACTTGGGGATTTACCAACTAACATACCCTAATCACGAAGTCAAATTGTCGATGGAGGAATACTTGTTACAAGCATTCTCTTATGACAAACAAGGCCTTGGGCGAGCTTATGCCTATAAGATTGGGCTTGCTTTAAAAAAAGGAAATGTAGAAGAAATCATTACGATACTCAACGTCTTGTTTTCCTCAATTCCGTATGAGCATTGGCAGGAAAAAAGCGAGTCCTTTTATCATGCTTTGATACATCTGACTTTTTCGCTCGTTGGCGCTTATGTACAATCCGAAATTCATAGTTCCAGAGGTCGTTTGGATTCCATCGTTCATACCGACGATACGATTTTTGTGTTTGAATTCAAATTGGACAAATCCGCCCAAGAAGCTATCCAACAAATACGAGATAAAGGTTATTTTGAGCCATACCTAACAAGTCCAAAAAAACGCATGGGTATCGGTATTAATTTTTCTAAAGAAAAAAAGGAAATTGAAGATTATTTAGTAGTCGATTTCACATAAGGAATGGTGCAGAAATAAATTGCGTTTTTTGGGTAGATTATTTTTGTGGCTGGCGAGGCAAAAAACGTAGGTATAGCCTAGTTCTATCGAGCCTGCCTGCCGTCAGGCAGGGCTTTTTAACAAAGTCAGATGCAAAAAGAAACAGCCAAAAATGTAAATTTATTTTTGGGCATTTTTGCTAACTCCGACGTAAAGGTAAAATAGGAAACGTATTGTTATATTGTATTGCTATAATTTCAATTTTTAAAATCAGCCTTTCTTTTTAGCATGCTCAGGCAAATGTCTTTCAATGTAGGTGCTTACCGTTTTTCTGTTCACTTTCATCATGCGACCGATAGCGGAAACAGATACTTTATCTTTTAACAAGGATGCTACTTGGTCGTGATTAGCCGCCAGCTTAGCATTCGTAGATTTTTTACCTTTTGGTCTGCCAAGTATTTTCCCATTCTCTTTTGCTTTTTTCAAAGCCTCTTTAGTACGCATAGAAATAAAAGTACGTTCAATTTCAGAGGCGAGTGATAAAGTAGTAGCTATAATTTTAGAGTTCAGTGAATTATCAAAAATCATTTGCTGCTTGGCTACATGAATAACTAGTTTTTTATCCGCAGCAATTTGTAATACTTGCAGACATTGTAAAGTACTTCTGGCAATTCTGGACACCTCTGCGAAAAGTAGCAAATCGCCTTTCTTTGCAGATTGGATGATATCACCTAAAGCCCGTTTCTGCCAATCCTTCGTTCCCGATACCACATCTTCTACAAATTCATCAATGGAAATATTTCGAGCGGTGGCGTATTCTAGAATACCCAACTTTTGGTTTTCGGTATCCTGTTTATCAGTCGAGACTCTCAAGTAGGCATAATTCATAAAATGACTGTTTTAAAGGCTAAATTTTACTATAAAAACGCTCAAATCCTTAAATTATCCAATATAAATATATTTTAGTAGTTTTTTTAACCAAAAAAGGATAAAAAAAACCTATTTCCAATTTTACTCAAAACAGGCTAATATTAACCCTCCATTAAATGGGACAACATTTGGGTTTTGCCTTAAAGTCAGCACCAAAAAAAAAGAACCTCTTTCCTTAAAAAAGGAAGAGGTTCTTGTTACGAAAATTAACGAAAATATAGGTACGGGAAATTATCTATGTTAAAAGCCTTTTACTCTAACATAATCATTTTCTTCGTTTCTGTAAATTCAGGAGTATCTAAGGTATAGTAAAGGACACCAGAAGATTTAATATCAGTTTTGTTTAGTGTAATACTATTATAACCTTTTTCAAAGTCCCCTTCAATCACCTTTAAAACTTTACCAGTTACATCCATTATTTTTACACTTGCCTTAGAAGCGGCAGGCAAAACAAATCCAATCATGGTCTGTGTTTTAAATGGATTAGGTACATTTTGAACTAATTCAAAAGGCTTAATAATGGTTAAACCCTCTGTTGTATTATTAAAGTTTAAGGCTACATCCATCAGGTCTGTTCCTGAGTAAGCTTCTATTGCGGTATATTTATTACTTAGACTTAATACTTCGCTTGGCACAAAATCTTGTGTTGCTTCAAAGTTTAAGGTAAATAATATTTCATTATTTGCGATGTTGGCTCCTTCATTGCTATTCCAAGAACTAGTGATTATGCCTTCATTCAATAAGGTCAATCCGAAGTTGGCAGCACTTATATCAAGTGCGCCTGCTTCTACATTTACAAAATTCATAGCTGATGGGTCAAAATTTAGAGTAAATTGATAACCATCAATAGCTTTGAAATCACTTGCTCTAAAGTTAATACTAGAGGTAGCACCTTTCGTTACAGGAGTATCTTCAATCAAAAAGTCTAAAGTTTTCTCCATGTTACGATCTTCCACATTCATCAAACTATTTACTGTAGCATCGCCGTTTACATCACCGATTTTGACACCAACGAAGTCTGTCAACATTTCATCGTTGCTCAAGTTATCTATATCAATGTATTCAGGGAATACCTCAAACCAAGGATTCGTTGCTACTGGGAATAAATAATCTTTATCTACAAATCTCCAAGATGTATTATTTGGGAAATCTTGAACTACAAACAAAATCAATTGACGTGTTTGAATGATATCAAATGTAGTAATATTGCCATCGCTGTTTACATCTGCTGCAATGAATTGGTATGGAGTTGTAAACTCAGTAAAGCCCAATATGTGTTGACTAATCAGTACTAAATCGAATGTTGTAACACCATTTAATGGATCATCATTCTTTTCAGGAGTGACCGTGTAATTCATATTTAAGGATAAGTTGTTGAACATAAATTGACCACTAGTAGTCGTAGGCATTTCATTGTTCATGCCATTTGACCCACTAATTTCAACCATTACATCTTCAACCATATCACCTGTATTGCTTTCTACATGACCTGCAATCATGCGAGAATCATCTATAGGGTCATCTGTAGAATCACAAATACCATTTGGATCTTGAAGTATAATATAAGTTGTACAGAAATCCGCATTACCTGCTTCATCTTCTACCCATACTTCTACTACTCGAGTTCCTAAACCATCTGCACAACAAAGTGTGAGAGCTGTTTGTGGAGCTGCTGTATCACCTTCTTCTCGTATTTTTACACTTCCTTCGACAAAAGCTTCATTAGAACAATTATCAAATGCGTATTCTAATAAATCGTTTGCCCATATTTCTACACATCCATCACTATTCATACCAGGAAGACTTACACCATTCAAACAAACAGGAGTTGGATTTTTGGCATCTTCTATAGTGAATAAGTAAGAACAAGTACTTGTGTTACCACAACCATCTTCTACCGTCCACTTGATAAGGTGTGTTCCATAAGGATAAACACCAGATGCATCATTTCCTGTATCAATAATATCGAATGAGCCATCACCATCATTGAAAGCATCAATTTTGTAAGAGTATTCCAAAGCTGCCAAAGGAGAACAAGCATCTTCTGCCTCAATAATCAAGTCTGCATGACCTTCGCAGTCGTCTGTCAAGTCACTAAATGTTTGATCACTAGGACAAGTAAGTATTGGTGCATCACTATCTGTAACATTAATGATTTGAACGTATTGGAAGAATCCATCATCATCTTTATAGGTACGAGGTAGCGGCTGAGGTTCTCCCAAATCTGTATTGTTTGGATTATCTATATCATAGATACACCAGTTCGTTATTATCCATGTACGTTGTATTTGATAACAAGCACCATCCACTACATCTAAGATTAAGTCTTCGCTAGAGATAGCGATTAACTCGCAATCATCATTACTAATAGTTGGTTCGCCCGTTTCTTGTATGGCACAATTTGTCAATGTAACATCGGCAGGGAATTGTACTACAAAGTCAGATACATGATTTACGGTTACACGTTGCGTACAAGTTACGTCTGCAGATTTTGCACTTCCATCACTTGCAACCCATGTTCTAGTTAAAGTACCAGCTTCACATTGGTCTAATCCACCTCCATCAGTTACAGATAAAGTCACTTCTGAACAATTATCTGAGAAAGTTGGTTCACTAAATGGATCATGTATAGCATCGTCTCCACAATCAATAGTAATATCATCTGCACAATCAATAACAGGAGGAAGAGCATCTTCTACCAATACTTGTTTCCAACAAGTATTACTATTTCCACCAGCATCTGTTACTCGTAATTCTACCGTAATCAATTGATCTATATCACAACATTCAAACGGTACGGTAGTAGACCAATCGCTTATACCTAAGCAACCATCTGTACGACGTACTTCTAATGTAATAGCAGTACAGTTATCGTAAGAACCTTCGTCTATATCCGTTGCATTTAATAATGCTACTCCATCAGAACCTAATGAGATATGTAACTCATCATCACAAATCGCAACTGGAGCTGTATTATCTGCTACATTGACATCAATCAATTCATTGGTTTCGTTACCACAATTATCACTAGCATTGATAGCTATTTGTGTGATGCCGAAAGGCAAATCTTCAATTACTTGACCATTTGTAATATCAACAATTACTAAAGTACCGCTTGCATTATAAGCACCTCCACCTTCGGTGTAGCTTGCTGTTACATGGTCGATACCTGAGCAGTTATCTGTCAGTGCTGGAGATAACTGAACCGCCCCAGCAGTACAATCGTAAGGAGATGTTCCAACAATAATATCTTCAATATTAATGGAAGGTCCTGTTGTATCTTCTACTTTAATGGTCTGTTCATGTGTTTTGGTAACACCTGTACACCAACTAACAATAGTCCATGTTCGTATCACTTTGTAGCCAGTGCCACAAGAAGGCAATACTTGGTCATCATAGGTCAAAGATACATCACAAAGACTGTGTTGTGAATACTCGATATCAAAACAATTGAATTGAGGTGTTCCAGATTGAGCAATATCAACTGCACCATTAATATCTAATTGTTCGGCACCACATTGGATCGCTACCGTTTCTGGCAAGTCTAAATCAGCTATAGACGGAGCTCGCAACCCAATTTCTTGCGTACAAGTAGAAGAATTACCAAAGGCATCCACTGCTTGCCAAGTTCTAAGAATCTTAGCTCCCAACCAATCCGATTGATCACATTCTGTTTCAATTAAGTTTTCGCTTAACAAGACCAAATCACCATCATAGGTACAATCAACGACATTGCGGAGTTTAGGGAATGCAGCTGTAAGTTCTAATTGAACTCCTGTTATTTTCCCTTTTCCAATATCGCCATCCGACGATATTCCGTTGTTGTCTACAAAGTGTAATTGCCAAGTACCAGCATAGTCTTCAAAAGCAGTTCCTAAGAATAAATCCAAGTGATCTTCATCAGCAGGAACAGTAGTTACTACGTTGTAACCATTTGGTGCAGTAATAGATACGCTCAAGTCATTCACCCGTGAGTGTGTTGTATTCACTGTCAATGCGATACCTGTTACAATTTCACCAAGAGGGGCACAATC
>CANNZV010005114.1:0-31161 GCA_947561585.1 Caprella mutica | reverse complement strand
CCATTTAGTTAATTAGGCAATTCTAGGTAGGTAGTCGTAGTTAATGATCTTGAAACTTTATCTTCTGAGTCCGACCCATAATGGCATAATCCGTTAATAATTTATGACCCGTCATATGACATAGCGTCATTCCCAGAGTGCAGGAACAGTGGAACTGGTAAACCCAGAACTGCTGTCTTAGAAATACTTTTGTTCTCAGTAAAATACATGTAAATTAGTCTGAAACTATCAAATTGAGGATTATTTGTACAGAAAATGTTAATATCCCTTATTCTGCAGACTGGTGTCATTCCCATGGTACCTAACAGCCAACATAGTCCCAGTCTGCAGAAACTGGTAAACTGTTCGTAGAGATCTCTTATTTTGTTCGTAGCAAAATTAATGTAAATATAGGGATTAATTCAAAAGTGTTCGTAGCAAAATTAATGTAAATATAGGAATTAATTCAAAATTGTTCGGAGAGAATATCCCAAATATCTCGCATATTCTGCAGACTGGAGTCATACCTAGTCTGTATTTCATGGTAAATTCCACCGACTTGTCGGCGGAATTTTTCTCCATAGAAAATAATATTCTGACAAAGTCGGTGGATTTTTAGCCATTTATTCCTCTGTTACCATTAATTTTCGGTGGAAAAATGGGTAAAATGTTGGTGAATCAGCTAAATTACTGGAAATTTATGGTAGATTTTTTCAGCTTTTTTAAAAAGTCAGTGGGATTTCGTGCACCAAATACAGACTGGCCGGGCTGAGCCAACAGGTAACACTGTAACAGACTAACAGTATGGGTAATGACCGTAATGTTAAGGAGTATGTCAGTTAAAACCATTTATTTGGCATTTTGGCTTAGATTTCAAAAGATTAAAAATTATGTCTAATTGGCTTAAAATTTTGAATTAATTACTATGTTCCCATGTTAATTTTAGCTTAAAATCTTCAAAAAATGAGCCTAATTGGCTTTGACTGAAATTTTGAGAAATTTTGGCTCAAATTGGCTTACAATTTTGAATTTTCCAGCCTCTGAAACATTAACATGGCTGAGTATATGTCCTAGCTCGGAGCTCCCAGGTAATAACGTATGTCCTTTGCCTACTTGCCAGCCAGGTTGTATTTGGTGCACTGAACTCTTCTGACTTTTTCTAAAATCTGAGAAATAGCTGCCAACATTTTTCATCAATTTGTCTAGACCTCCAACATTTTTCAGTTTCCCCTCCAAAATTAATGGTAATATAGAAATTAATAGCTAAATATCCAGACTGAGACGGCAAGAACAGTGGAACTGGTTAACTGCCACTCTGGAAAAAGTGGTCTTTTCTGATGAATTAATTACTCTGTGAGTCTGTTGGAGTTTAGCAAATCTTAAAATACAGTAATAAATTAATGGGAACTGTATAATCCGCAGCATTTAGCCTCTATAATTCATCTGTTAGCCTAAGGTATTTCCCAGAGTGGGACTTAACTGTTCTCCAAGAAATCCTCTATTTTGTCTTCTTATTCTCAGTAAAATACATGTAAATATAGGAGGAAATTAAAGATTGTTTGCACAGAAAATGTTAAAAATTTCCCGTATTATGCAGGCTGGCTACCAGTCTGTATTTGGTGCACAAAATTCCACTCAACTTTTTTAAAAAGCTGAAAAAATCCACCATAAATTCCCAGTAATTTGACTGATCCACCAACATTTCACCTTGTTTTCCACCAAAAATTAATGGTAACATTCAAATAAATAACTAGAAATCCACCGATTTTGCCAGAATATTATTTTACCATAAAATACAGTCCGAGCTGGCTAAAAATCCTCCGACATTGCAGGAATTTTTTAATTAGAGAAATTGAATATCTGCTGACATACCAGTCTGGAAAACTGCTTAGGCTAACAGATGAACTTTATATGCTAAATGCTGCAGATTATACAACTTTTAGCAATTTACCATTAATTTTTGAAGTCTGTAAAACTCCAACAGAGTAATTAGTTCATCAGAAAGCACCTATTTTTCCAGACTGGCTGACATATCATTGGAATTTACCACCAAATAGAATCTGGCTTGCCATTTTGATGGCGAGTTTGTGATAGTTCTTTTGAGCGCTTCAATTACAAATGGTAATGGAGAGAAATATCTATTTCACTTATACTGATACATATCTAAACGCGGAGTGGTGCACTAGAATTCAAGTCTGTATTTCGTGGTAAATTCCACTGACATGTCGGTGGAATTTTTCCCCTTTGAAAGTAATATTCTGGCAAAGTCAGTTATTTATTCCTATGTTACCATTAATTTTTGGTGGATAAATTAGGAAAATGTTGTGGATCAGCCAAATTACTGAAAATGTATGGTGGATTTTTTCAGCTTTTTGAAAAAGTCTGTGGAATTTTGTGCACCAAATACAGACTGGCACCAGATTATGGCGCACCACTGTACATTCTATTATATAGGTAATTTGAATCATTGAATGAAGATTAATGATGCATGGAGTGAATTTGATGATTGTTGTATCAAATTTATGGGTCTTTCCCATTTGACGACCCCCACCATATTTAATTCAAATTTCTTTTTTTATATGTATTTTTGTCCATAGAATCTGAAAATCAAAACCGATTTTTGTAAAAACTAAAAGTTTTTGAGATATGAGGATTTAAAGTTACTTATTTATTTCCTATGTATTACTGAAGGATTGAGAACTCTGAAAAAACTCGTGTTTTCACGCTTCTTGGTGAAAGATAATCGTAATGCAGATTGTTGTATCCGCTAGTTTGTTGTACTGCACACTTCATGATTGTTTAATGACCTGGCAGGGGGTATGGGGGGCGGCACGCCCCCCTTTACACATATATCAGCATTGAAGTAATAAATTGAAAATATCACGGAAACTGGAAATATATTCGATATATGTATTTAGGGGGGAGTGCCGCCCTCCGAGCCCCCCCTGCCAGGTCATCAATCAATCATGAAGTGTGCAGTACAACAAACTAGCAGATACAACAAACTACATTACTGTTTTATGTAAAAAATCCATATTGTTTAAGTAGCTAATTTCAATGAAAACATGAGCATTTTCAAAGTTCTCAATCCTTCAATAATACATAGGAAATAAATAACTTTAAACCCTCATATCTCAAAAACTATTACTTTCTACAAAAAACAATTTCGATTTTCGGATTCTATGGACAAAAATACATAAAAGAAAATTAATTTGAATTAAATCTGGTGGGGGTTGTCAAATGGGAAAGACCCAAATTTATGACTGATGGTACCTGAATCCAATGTTTATACTATACAGTTTAATTCTTCGATAGGGATATTTAATTTGAAATATAAAAAATTTATCATATAAAACTGTAATAATTATATTCTTGTGGGGTAACTATTGTGAACTTTCCGTTTAAGGTGTAAATAAAAACATCAGTTAGGTAGTTGTATTGTTAGAGCTGAAAGGAGTTCCTGTCGGAACTTCTGCAGCAGTTTCGAAAACATACACGATTTTAACAGAATTGATAAGTTGCTCAAAGGAGTAAGGAAGGTACAACTGGACATTTTACAGAAAACTGACGGTACATACACTTCTAGCTCTAGCGAGACCCTAGAGTTCATGATGTCCGTGCACTATCCCGGTAGCGTAAGGATAGACCATGACTCATCCTTTATCCTGCCAAAATTGAGCTGGTGTGACCGGCTATTCGATCACTTCATTAAGGAGGAGAGAATTGCTTAATATATCAGTTCTTTTGAAAGTTATAAATCACCTGGTGGAGATATGGTCAGTCCTGTTATGCTACAAAGGGTGGGTCATGCTTTGGGCGAGATTCTGGTTCAACTTTTTTGAGCTAGTCTCTGCCTGAGTCATGTTCCTGACACCTGGTGCAAAGCAAGGGCTGTCTTTATCCCGAAACTAGGTAAACGCTCGAATCTGAAGACCAAGTACTTTAGGCTGATCACTCTGACCTCTTTCTTCCTGAAAGTTTTTGGAGAGACTGATCTACTGGCACCTGAGCGAGTGCATTGGCGGACTCAATCAGTTTGCTTTCAAACAGGGTCACTCGACGATGCAGCCCTGCATGCCACTGTTCAAAAGCTTGAAAAAGCAGTGTTCAACAAACAACTAGCTCTTGCCCTGTTTTTGATATTGAAGGTGCTTTTAGCAACGTCTCTCTGGGGGCTATAAGGTCCGCTTTATTCAATGCAGGAATAGAGATGCACCTAGTCACTTGGATCATGGGGATGTTTAAGTGCCAAATGGTCACAGCTACTCTTGGTGATAATAGCATCTCAGTTCATTTGACTTGGGGTACACCACAAGGAGGAGTTCTCTCACCACTCTTATTCAATCTGGTGATGAGTGAACTTCTCAGGAAACTGTCTAATGTGTCAGGAGTTTATGACTTTATGCACAGGCTTACGCTGATGTTGTACTCCTGCTATCAACTGGAATAGACCTGACTTGAAGCAAATTATTTTTTTCATATTCAAAAATATCAGCTGGGAGCTAAATTTCTCCTTTAGAATATTTTATGTGACATCCTGGGTTCATGGAGACCAATTCATTTTCTCACTACACTGGTGACTTTCATGCCATTCTTATGAATATTTGATCTCTATAAAATACATTTTAATTTAGGAAGATATTACTGGATAGTTTGCTCAGAAAATATTAATGATGTCCCATATCATGAAGTCTGCAGATTGGTTAAAAAGTAACTGTTTTCTCAAGTTGAAATTTCTGAAAAATTGACTTATTTGAATTGATTTCACACAAGAAATGTGGTCTATATAATTGAATCTGCTGCTGAGAGGAACTCTATCTCTGAGAGTCAGTAGCCACATTATGCAGAGCGGCAGAGTCTCTTAGAGATTAGAGAGATTGTAGGCTAAAAAGATGTTCCCAATCCCCATATTCATGATATTCTGCAGACAGGGAGTCTTGGATGAGTTGATTGTCAGTGTTTGTCCTCATTACTATTCCTCAACTCTGACTATACTCTGAAATGAGTGTAGACTTTGTAGTACCTACCTGTAGCCTTATAAATAGATACTTGATTGTGTTTGGTATGAAGGTATGTAATTTATTCAACTTTCCGTCTATTGTTCCCAGAGCATAGCTAATAATGTGCTAAAATCCTAATGGAATGAAGAGGAGAATCAAAACTCTATTGATCTAATTCCTATATTTCTATTAATTTTGAGAGCTCTTTCTGAATTAATTTTTCTATAAAAATGACATGAAATAATAATATATTGTAAAATATGATTCCATTTTTGAAAGTATTTGTTTTTAATCTCAAGAGTCAAACAAACAAAGATTCATATCTGATGCATATGTATCTGTACTAGCTATTTCCTAATTTTAACATAATTGTGAACAAAATAACAGTGACTTTGTAGCTATTTTGCTAAGGTAATGGGCTGCCCATACTCTATTACCTACATAATTCATGCAGTGTAAGAGAAGAAGAACTATCGGCCTGTTCCACATTTTCAATCATGAAAAAAATATATAATTTGGCATTTTAATTTATAATTTTAATTAGTATCCATGATACTTGCAGGATTGGTATCCATGATACCTATCTGCAGGTATCATAGATACTAATAAAATAACGAATTGAAATGTCATATTGTATATATTTTAATGATCGAAAATGTGGAACTGTTCGATAACTCCTTCAGTAACATAAACAGTAAAGTCATTCAAACGACTTTAGGGGCTGTCTTTATTGGTGTGCCTGTTTTCGAGGTATCCTTGTCAAACTCTATCAAATTCATGATGATAATACATTCACAAACTGAGCTACTGTTAATCTTAATGATCATTTGTTGAATGTCAAATATAATTCATCTGAATGGAAGACCTATCTTCACACCCTCATTGTTCTGAGGGTACCTCTAAGTAGGCCTTCTCTTTGTTATAGTGTAGCAATTAGGTTTTTATTTAGTTTGATGTCCTTTTACTTATATCCATGGGACTGTGTAGTTCTCTCATCTTATATATAATTTTCTTCATATTTCAGTATCAAGTCCACAGTCTCTAATCCCGTCCATACCCAAGTTGAAGAAGCAAGACATGACTTTATCTCAGCTGAGACAGTACGATGGCACTGGTGAACACAAGAGAGTGTGTGTTGGCATCAATGGAAAAGTCTTTGACATGACAAAAGGATCACGATTTTATGGGCCAGGTTTGTCGATTTATTTCGTCTAAAATATTGACATAGGAGATGTTAGTGATATGAATTAGGTAGTTAGGTTTCTTAATTGATTCATTGTTTTGGGTGCATTGCTTTGTGCATACTCTTGATTTATATGTAGCTACAGTGCAACTGTTGAATTAGTCTCTTTTCCCCCATAATTCTTCTTTTTTCATCTGAATATTATTTCATTCTCTGTCAATCATCTAGTTTGATGTACTAACCAACTGGGTTTTTCTTTCAGGAGGTCCTTATGCTGCCTTTGCAGGTCATGACGCCACTCACGCCCTTGCTACATTCAATATGGTGGACATCAAGAATGAGAGCAGTGACTTGAGTAACCTCACCAATGCTCAGATGGAGTCAGTCAGGGAGTGGGAGATGCAGTTCACTGGTCAGTGCAATGATAACATTGGCTAAGTTATGAATTATTGATCAGTTTCATATATTCAATCATGTAAGAAACTATATATAGCTAACTAGTGTACTTGCCCGTTAAAAATAATGGGTCTTCAATAATAAATTATTACTCGTTGTTAGGTTATTTTTAGTGAATTCAAATAAAATTTATTTTTCTGCATAAATTGATACTTTATCTAATACAGGCAGGCCTTGCTTTAAGTACACCTCGCTTTTATAAAAGTTGTACTTATTTTGAGACATGTTTCGAAATAAAAACTGTAAGTAGACAGAGATAACGGAGACAACTAACTATATAAACATAAAATTATAATCCAGATAAGGTTATTAGAATCAATTGGATCAGAAATTCAACATGTTCCATCTTAGGGTAAGTTCCGTGTTATTGCACGGATCCATTTTTTCGAACACGTAATAATCTTCCATAGAGTTATAATAAACTACTCTAGAGAGAGGAAATGTTGCAGCGATTGCAGGACGCTAAGGAAGACGGTGTAAAACTTTATTTTGTTTCAGTTATATCATTTCTCCATTAAATTTTGTTTCAGTTATATCATTTCTTCATTAAACTGACGCTAGATTGCCAGTCACGTGACCCCAAAATAAGGATTTTAGCGTCCCGCAAAACGCGATATTATTTTGGCCACTGACTCACCACTTGTAATCTTCATATATTAATCATCATTTAACTTTTATTTCAATTAGTATCCACGATACCAATTATAATAGAAGTTAAATAATAATTATAATTTCTTTTCTTACGTGTCCGAAAATGTAGAACTTGGAACTTAGTACCTTACTACCAAAAATATTTCATAGAGCATAAAGTTGCTGTTTTTTAAATGTAACACAATAATTAATTATCGAAATCTAAGTACCTTTTAATTACTCGCCTATACTGAGTGAGAGTTAAGCTATGGAAGGATTTTAAAACCTTTAATAAATTCACAACTTTAAACTTTCATCACAGTCACAAACACTGAAACACTGTATATTATTATTAATATGCTTATTATCTTATATAGTAGGTACTCTAACTCTAAAACAAATTTTCTTTCTATAACTTATAGAAAATGAGATGTGTAATCAAGGAGTGACAATAATAAATTTCTTGTTACTCTTCTTCACTTTAGTTACCGTTTGGTAACTAAACTGAGTCGTGATTTGGTAATTAAAGCGGGGGATGCCTGTATATGAAATACATATTAAAAATTATTAAAAAACATAAGAATATAATATAGCTAATGTGTATCATGATTTCATTTTTCATGTTAAAAATGACAATTTATAGTTTTCTCATATGATCGAAATTGTGGAACTGTTCAATAAATTGTAACTTAGCCTATTTATTTCTCATAATGAATAAAATATTATACAATTTACCTCAAAAATTTTGAGTAGTCTGTATTTGTGATACAGCTCGCCATACACATATATAAATTTCATATCATTCTTAAAAGCGGAAACCGAAAATAGAAATTAATATACACGTGAGGGAAATGATTAGTATAGATTATTTTATTTTTATTGGTAGCTATCCAAGATACATGCAAGTATTATGCATAGCTACTAATCAAAATAAAATAATTATTAGCTAGCTATTATAGCTATATATATATTGTTTTTTATATGACCGATGATGTGAAACCGACCAATAATTCGTAACTCACCCAAGTCTCTCGTACACACTAGAATTATATAGTTCCAAAATGTTTTTCTCAATATTATTGGAATTTGATTGGATTCTGATTTACTCTCATCTAAGAACATTAATAACAGACTCTTATTAAAATGCTTACAATTTAAGTCAGAATAATTGAATAATTGCTAAACAAAATTCAATTTCGTTGCAATTAGTTACTTGTTCCATAAGTTTAGTGTGGAAATTAATGTGTTTGATCCTTGGAGTCAGCATACACCAGCAGCCCAAACAGACTCCTTTGATTATGCATTTGAAAGGCTAATATCGTCAAATTGTCCTATTTTTTATTTTTTAAATATCATGAAATGATGTCTCAAATTTTTTTGTTAGGTAGGCTTTATTTATTATTTCCTCTCCATTTTCCTCTTTGATCCGTTAATGCAACCACCGGTGTTTGTGTCCCTTTTCGTCACATTCCTAATGAAGTAACTTTCCTTCATCCATTATTAGCTATATCAGTTCTGGGGCTATTTTGACCCACTTTCCTTTCTGACTGCTTCTTCCAGTCATTTGTATTTAATTTCTTTTTGATGTTATTGATATGAACTTTGGTTTTAAAGCAGACCTTAAATACCCCAATTGAATGATATCACCAATGATTATTTATTCAGTTTGTCAGTTTCTAGATAATAAGAGAAGGAATCTGTTTCAGTTTAATGCAGAATGGTAATTAATTAACTTGAATGAAAGTTCGCATATAGACACATAGCTACAACAGATGCATGTCATAAGCAACACATAGCTACAACAGATGCATGCCATAAGCAGCTCATAGCTACAACAGGTGCATGCCATTATCAGCACATAGCTACAACAGATGCATGCCATAGGCAGCACATAGCTACAACAGATGCATGCCATAGGCAGCACATAGCTACAACAGATGCATGCCATAGGCAGCACATAGCTGCAACAGATGCATGCCATAGGCAGCACATAGCTGCAACAGATGCATGCCATAGGCAGCACATAGCTACAACAGATGCATGCCATAGGCAGCACATAGCTACAACAGATGCATGCCATAGGCAGCACATAGCTACAACAGATGCATGCCATAGGCAGCACATAGCTACAACAGATGCATGCCATAGGCAGCACATAGCTACAACAGATGCATGCCATAGGCAGCACATAGCTACAACAGATGCATGCCATAGGCAGCACATAGCTACAACAGATGCATGCCATAGGCAGCACATAGTTACAACAGATGCATGCCATAGGCAGCACATAGCTACAACAGATGCATGCCATAGGCAGCACATAGCTACAACAGATGCATGCCATAGGCAGCACATAGCTACAACAGATGCATGCCATAGGCAGCACATAGCTACAACAGATGCATGCCATAGGCAGCACATAGCTACAACAGATGCATGCCATTATCAGCACATAGCTACAACAGATGCATGCCATTATCAGCACATAGCTACAACAGATGCATGCCATTATCAGCACATAGCTACAACAGATGCATGCCATTATCAGCACATAGCTACAACAGATGCATGCCATAGGCAGCACATAGCTACAGCAGATGCATGCCATAGGCAGCACATAGCTACAGCAGATGCATGCCATAGGCAGCACATAGCTACAGCAGATGCATGCCATAGGCAGCACATAGCTACAGCAGATGCATGCCATAGGCAGCACATAGCTACAGCAGATGCATGCCATAGGCAGCACATAGCTACAGCAGATGCATGCCATAGGCAGCACATAGCTACAGCAGATGCATGCCATAGGCAGCACATAGCTACAGCAGATGCATGCCATAGGCAGCACATAGCTACAGCAGATGCATGCCATAGGCAGCACTTAGCTACAGCAGATGCATGCCATAGGCAGCACTTAGCTACAGCAGATGCATGCCATAGGCAGCACTTAGCTACAGCAGATGCATGCCATAGGCAGCACATAGCTACAGCAGATGATTATCGTGGACAGCACATTACCATACTCTTCTCACTCCATTCTTCTAACCAACATATATCCTATCTTTTCACTCAATTCTTATAGCTAGCTACTGTAAGTCTGTAGTTGTAGTTTTTCATATCTTTTGAATTTTTGTTTTCTTTCAGAGAAGTACGAGTACATTGGCAAACTACTGAAAGAAGGAGAGCAGCCAACTGAATACTCTGACGAAGAAGAAGAGAAGTCCACCATAGAGGAAGAGAAAGCAGCGAGTGATGAGACTAAGAAAGAGATCTAAATCTCTCTAGTCGAGCATCAGTGTTGAGTCCAAGTGAATGGAAGACTTAAGTGCTCTTCATAGCCAAATTCTTTATAAATCGCTCAGTATATTATTGAGCTAAAACTAATTAGTGTCATTTTCATGGGAAGTGGGAGTTCTGTCCTGAATTGGAAGCATTAATTTTTATCTCAAATCAGAATTTAAGAAAATTGTTTCTTTTTTGAATTCGTAAGGTAGGTCCATTTTGTAGTTGATATCTTGTAATTAGGATACTATGAGGTAACTATCTCATGTCTTTTATACATGAGGTGATGTTTAATCAGGTTGTTCTTCATTATGTCAATTTATAATTTTACTCAACTTCATAACATCAACGAATCCGATAATGACAATTAGAATTGTGGTCTGTTTCTAGCCTACTCAATGGGAGCAAATTGTCACTATATTCCACTATTTATTTCCTTTATTCTGTATCCATAGCTTTTTATATTCCTATTCTATTAACATCTATTTTTTTCTGCTCATCAAGTTGCTTTATGAGAAGATATTAAAGAGAAATTAAGATAACCATTCGAGACTGAAAATTGAACGCATTTCTTTTTATAGTTTGTTGTAGGTAGTTAGCTTCGAGTGTGCTTTTTGCTACCATTTTTTGCGCTGTGGATTCTTCGATCGATTACTAACTAGATTATTTTGATTGATATTTGTATGTTAATTTGAATAATTTCATTGATACGATTACGATAAATAAAAAGTTGATGTATTAATGATGAATAAATAAATATATATTATATCCATGTCTTGATATTCTTTAGGTTTTTTCCATTCAATCTTCTTTGATTTCACTACAATGATGACCTTTCTTTATTTTATTATTTATTTCAAACTTAGATAAATTCTTTTGTATATTTTGTTATTTCCGACTTGAAAGTCACTTTTTTTTTTCCTAAAACTCTTGCATGGTTTTTATTTCCAAATTTTTTGTTAAGTTTTTCCATTTGTATAACCTACTGCAGCTATGTACACAGTTCGCATTAAGTTCTGTCCATATGATTTACCACGTTACAACTATTTAAAAACTGTTTGAACTGTTACTTTGAGGGACTTTCTAAAGGTTTGCTCTGTGTGGATTGTAGTGATTTTCTTTCTGCTAAAGTGACGGTTGCTCATTTTGAAGAGCTTATTTAGAAACTGTGATTATATTGAGATATGTTTTAAGGACTACCGATAACCCATACAGCTAAATAAAAAAATACTATTTCAAGTTTCCAACATGTTTTATACAGCAAAATACATTTTTTTTAAAGTTTCCAACATATTTCATACATAAAAATACTATTTCAAGTTTCCAACATGTTTTATACAGCAAAATACATTTTTTTTAAAGTTCCTACATATTTCATATAAAAAAAATACTATTTCAAGTTTCCAACATGTTTCATACAGAAATATACTATTTCAAGTTTCCAACATGTTTCATACAGAAATATACTATTTAAAGTTGCCAATATGTTTCTTACAAAAAAATATTTATTTAATATTTCCATCATTTTTATACTGCAAAATACATATTTCAATTTTAATACAGAAAAAACAGAAGTTTCCAAGATGTTTCATACTATGATATGCATGTTTCAGCCTACAATAAACATGCTTCATTTATCAAGGTGCATGTTTTTTAATACAATCACCGTATGTTGCCAGTCTAATAGTTAGATAGCTAGACTGTAAAATTCATAGACTATTTCTATGTAATAACTTATAACATAATGAATACTATACAGTATACACACTCTTTACCAAATAGAATAGGTAGTTTAAAAGTCTATATCTTCCTTATTTAGTCAGCGATATGACCTGTGGTACCGAAGCAGACGTTAAACCCCTAACAAATTGATCTTCCTTATTTAGTTAGCAGGTTCAGAATTTACCTACTCTGAATGTGTCTTTTAATTATGATTTTCAAAAAAGTTTCACACTAATTTAGACGTTGCTTCACTTTTTCATTCACAGAAATAATGTAGATTATAGTCAATAAACACTAAATTGTTGCACTACTATTTGTACTAATTTATTTTAGTTATTAATGCTATAGGAATAAGGGAAATTTGTATAGTGAACAAATTAAAATAGGACATTGGTTATTTAAGATAATTAGTTCAATTAATGCAACATTTAATTAATGAAGCATGTTGCAGATGATGGCGATGTACATGCATAGCTCTAGAATAACTTAGATTGTTTGTAGGACATTTTGCTACTCTTCACCATCATTGTTTGGGCTGTATGGGTATATAAAAGGATATATTTTATACTATAAAATGTGAATGGATGTTATATTTTAAACATAATACGTGAGGTTAAGTATTTGTTTTAATTTCCTTTTTATGAAGAAAATTTAATAAGTCTTTCAATGCTAGAAAAGATGATGCAAACAAATTAGATCTAACAGCAGCAACAGAGTTTAAGAACATTATCACCAAAGGAAAAACTTTACTCTTATTTATAAAGAATTTGATTCCTTGATGGATGTTTCATGTCTGTTATATAAAAAGTTAAGCAATTGGTGATCTAGTATATGGTCTACATGCTTCTCAAAGAAAGGTGCATTCGTAAATTTTTTTGATAGTTCAGCCAAAGATATACATACTACTACAATAAGATACACTACTCTCGATCATCCCTATTTTAAAAGTCTGATGTGGCGCCATCTGGGTTTAAAGGTCCTCTCCAGGCTCCGTGAAAAAAATGAGTTTATTACATAATATTATAGAACTAAGGTCTACGATCATTATTCCGCAAACCGCATACAATTCGGTTCAGTATATATTTTATTATTTGCTTTCAAAGTTTTTTAACACTCTGTGAGCAACAATAGAACGAATCTCCAACCTGACGCTGAGGAAAAAGATTGTACACTCTTTGTTTTGATTTTAAATTTAGATTTTTAAACAAACAATGCGTTTTTGGCCTTTTAAGATAATAATTGTTTCTAAAAGTTTATAAACGTTTCTATAATAAGTTTATTCAAATTTAAACTTTTAAACGAATAATAAATAGATTTATTAAACCAAATACCTAGTTGACAATCAAAACAAATGGTGTACATTCTTCTTCTTTAGACTGAAAACTAGAAAGTCGGGAGTAAAGTAGGTTTTGTAGAGTCTGGATTATAAAAATCTTTAAAGGCATATAAAATTAAAAATATGCTATCAAATTTTATGAGGTTTGCAGTAAAATGATAAGAAACATTAGCCTCGTAGATTTAAGCAATAAAAAAATTTGCTTGGAGGGGACCTTTAAAAGCGGGAACTAGAATTGAAATATTGTAAGGACAATCAATTTATATTGTGTGTGACGCCATAACAGCAACAGTCTAAAATCAAATTGAAGAAGATAACATTATGAAAACTGTTTATTCATTTTCATTATAAAAACAGTAATGAATCCATTCACGTTATTCACACTGTTTAACCTCAATTTTCTATTTATGTGTGTTGCCTTGTTGAAGTCACGGTGACAAATCACTCGATTTGTGACAACAGCTCTTAAAGATCCCCTCCAAGCAAATATCTTTATTGCCTTATTCAACGAGGCTAATGTTTCTTATCATTTTGCTGCAAACCGCATCGAATTTGGTAGCATATTTTTAATTTTATATGCTTTTAAGATTTTTATAATCTAAACTGTACAAAACCTATTTTACTTCCGACTTACTAATTTAAGAAATTTTCAGACTGAAGAAAAAGAATGTACACCATTTGTTTTGATTGTCAACTAGGTATTAGGTTTAATAAATCCATTTAATATTCGTGTAAAGGTATAAAATTGGATAAACTTTTTATAGAAAGGTTTGTATACTTTAGGAAACAATTTATATTTTAATTGTTTCCTAAAGTATATAAACGTTACTAAAGTGTGTGAAGCGTTTTAATGAGAGAGGAGACTTGACTGATCGTCCAAGAAGTGGTAGACCACGCTCACAACGCACCAAACAACTGATAAAATGTGCCCGAGAGAAGATCAGGAGGAACCCGAAAAGGTCAATACGATTGTTAGCCATAACAGCTAATGTGAGTCCCAGAACAATGAGAAGAGTTGTCAAAGAAGACCTAAAGATGTCCTCTTTCACCATCCAAAAGAGACAGACTCTGTCAGAAGCTGTAAAGAAAAAGAGATTGGAGAGAAGCAAAGCACTTCTGAGAGAATTGAAGTCTGGCACGGCTGGTGAAATTGTTTGGTCAGACGAAAAAAATTTCACAGTGGAAATGGCTCACAACCGGAGGAATGACAGAATAATTGGTAAAAGTGCAAAAGACATCCCATACAACCAAAAAACTGTCCACAGAACCATGAAACCTGCTTCAGTAATGGTCTAGGCCGCCGTTTCAGAAACTTGGAGATCTCCTTTAATTTTTGTGGAACAAGGCGCCAAAATCAATGCTAAATGTTATATTGAGAATATTTTGACGCCAATGTTGGAGTCAGCTAAGGATCACTTCGGTAATGACACTCTATGGACATTTCACATACTGCAAATGTCACTCAAAACTGGTGCCATGACCATCTTCCACGGTTTTGGTCCAAAGAAATGTGGCCTCCCTGCTCCCCAGATGTTAATTTAATGGACTTTTCGGTATGGTCCATTCTTGAATCAAAGGCCTGTGGTAAATTCCATCGCAGTGTGGATGATTTAAAACGTTCGTTCCAGAGATCTTGGAAGGAAATTTCACAAGAACAGTTGCGTGCCGCAGTAGGAGGAGTTCGGAGGAGATTTGAGGCTGTTATTAAAAACAAGGGGGACATTTGAATAAATTTATGATTTTTGAATTCTTAAAACCCTTATGTAATAATACATAACTGTAAATTATTAAATATATTTTTCGTTGGATTATAATATGCACTTTCATTTGCTTCCAAACTTACGCCCCACCCTGTATTATGTTATAAACTCATTTTTTTCCCGGAGCCTGGAGAGGACCTTTAAAGCATTACTCTTTAATACCTATCCTTGTAGGAATGCATTATTAGGTAGCGACAATTGAGTGATTTTTGACGTGACGTAAGCAAGGGAACAAATTTAAAGAGAAAATTATGGTTTTAGCAGGTTAAATAATTTATTAAATATGTATTTATTCATTCACAAATTTGCCTTCTTCAATTGTTTTAAATATGATTTTAAGGTGTTGCTGTTAGGACGTCACGCACACAACATGCATCTATTGTCCTTACAATATTTCAATTATATGTATTTCCCGCTTTTGAAACCAGAGGTTTAGTTACTATTTTCTTTAAATGAACGTTAATGCTTGTAGAAATTTTATAATTGTTCTGGGTAAAAATATGTTGAGAAATTTCTAAATAATAGAAAACTAATATGAGAAATTAGTAACATGCGGCGACTGTTTACTTTGATAGTTTGTATGTAGGTAAAGTGCTACACCAACCGGACATCCTACAATGGACAGTATAGAAATTTGAAATATATTAGTGAATAGAAATCTTTGTTAATGTAAGAGAAACTATTCTAGGCTACCTTCATTTTATTAAACGTGGACAGGTAGCATGTTCATCATTTTTCCGTATGGCGGTTCAGAACATTTATCTACTGTGCTAGAAACAAAATCTGACAAGACAATTAATTTACAGAAATCTGAACTTTTTAATGATCATAAGTTCATAACAATTTACACTCTTGAAAAGAATTATACAGAAATTGGTATAACACTTCATATTTCTACGGTCGATTGAAAATATATTAGGTATCATAATTAGTTGTAATAATAGATTTATTGGAATGTTGATATTCACATTTTGTTGTCAAATAAAATAGAACTTATATACAGGGGTTGGACAAAATAATTGGAACACTAATTTGGAGAAACTTTATTTAATATGGGACTGCACCCCTTTTAGCCTTCAATACGTCTCAGAATGGAATCTTAAAGGTTCTTGACTTCTTCCATCGTGATTTTTCGTGTCTCTCGAGAATAGGGGAGAACCGGGAGTATTCGGACAGAGGGATGGTTCGGACAACACGTTTATGATTTTTGGAACTACCGCTTATTGCAACTGAATGTGTGTGACGTGTTAACCGTCAGTTATCTGAAAGATCCCATGTGAAGATATAGTATTTTGCCCCTGAGGGATAATTTACTAGTTTTCTTGTAATTTTTTGTGATTCAACTAGATCGTGTGTGGACTATATGAATACGAAAATGATTCCCAATCTCAAAGGTATGAATTATATCAATATTTTATGTTATGTTTGGTGTGTTAAAAAAATAATACAAATGAAATTAGAAATATGGTGATGTTTTTAATTTTGAAGTGTCATTTGGGATTAATCGGACACTTCTGTTGAGGTCGATTCGGACGGTGTCCGAACCTTCCCTCTGTATCCACCATTACAATTTATTGAAGTAATTCTTATTAAAATGGACATACAGAACGTAAAGTTAATTATTTTAATTAAAATAGCATTCGTTAATATAATTAGTTTCAACTTTTGATATTAGTGTCTTTAATTTACAAATTGACGATCGTAATCATGCCTTTTCATTATAAAAGTAAAACTGATAGAGTCCGTAATAAAGTAAGTATTCGAAAAAAAGCATTTGATGAATTCCAAAAAGGATTATCTGTCAGAAAAGCTGCTGAAATTGGAAGTGTAGCAAGATCTACATTAATGGACTATAACATATTCAATGACATGTAATTTACTAACTTTTGACGTAATTCCAAGAAAAAGGAAATAGTTATACCCAAAGTAAAAGGATATAGTTATACCATTTGTTTTTAATATATAGCTATTAAATATAAAGATAATTTCACAGTGATTATTCATAAGCTATCTCTATTTTTTTGGAGAAAATGTTCAATCATTACAATTATGATAAAATTTCAAATGCAATGAATTATTACTGTGAATAACAAGTCATTATTGTTTACTTTAATCAAATTAGTAGATCCTAATTCAATCCTATCGTTTAATTACTCAAATTTCCATTGTTTTATCCATTTCCATGGTGTCAGAACCATCCTCACAGCTTTTCCGAAGTCTCCCTATAGGAAGGAGAATTTGGACATTTGAATCCCTCATACATTTTGTCTCATAAGTAATAACTTTCGAATGAAGGTTTAAACTGTAAAACAGTCTTAATACAAATTGAAGTAAGATGTTTTACCTACATACAGAAATCTTTAAATAATAAAATTCGAATTAGTTTACGAAATATTCAGTTTTTAACAAAACCTGTCCGAATGCTCCCGGTTTTCCCCTACACCACAAATTCCCAATGATATTAAGATATGGAGATTGAGGAATCCATTCTATGTGTTCATGCTCTTCATACCAATTGTTAAAGATATGGCAGTGTGGATCGGAGAATTGCCGTCTTAGAAGATGCAGTCACCTTCAGGAAACAGAATTTGGCACATTGAATGCACCTGGTCACCCAAAATGTTCAGGTAATCTTTGCTGTGGATCCTACCATGCATGACAACAATTGGGCAAAGAGAGCTCCACGATATGGCTGCCCAAACCACAAACGAGTCTTCTCCATACTTCACCGTGGGAAGAAGACAGTCCGAGTTGGAGGAGATTCTTTGCGCTGCCTCCACAATTTAACTCACTCCGAGGTGGGAAGTGCCGGAAGTGCGGGTGAGTTCGTACAAGCAGAGTATCACTCCGTACAGTACTAAAAAAGTGAAAAAAGGAGAATTCAGTAAGAATTCCATAAACTTTATGGAAAATATTACAAAACTTTTGAATGCCGTTTCCTTACAATTGACTACAGCCCTTTTGAAATAATAAAAAAATCACAAAAGGCTTCATCACCGATGTCTTCCAAACTAGATTACAGAGCGTCAATTTCCATTGGTAGCCTACGCTTTGTTTTCTTGAAATTTGTTTCTCTTTCAGTAGCTCTCTTTCTAAAGTATCAGTTGTTATCATTGACCTTCTTGGTTATCTGCCACTGCTGTTGCTCTTTCTATGAGGAGCCTTTGGGAATGGCCGAATGTTTTGAAAATATATTCCTAAATATGAAACATTCAATCTAGGGGGACCTGGTTGTGGTTCGGTGGGTGGTGAAGTAGGAGAAGTCTAGGTAGATGGTGAAGCAGGAGCAGGCTCGGTATGGTGAAGCAGGAGCAGGCTCGGTATGGTGAAGTAGGAGAAGTCTAGGTAGATGGTGAAGCAGGAGCAGGCTCGGTATGGTGAAGTAGGAGAAGGCTCCGAGGATGGTGAAGTAGGTACAGGCTCGGTAGAAAGTGAAGCAGGAGCAGGCTCTGTGGATGGTGAAGTAGGGGCAGGCTCGGTGGATGGTGAAGCAGGAGCAGGCTCGGTATGGTGAAGTAGGAGAAGGCTCTGAGGATGGTGAAGTAGGTACAGGATCGGTGAATAGTGAAGCAAGAGCAGGCTCGGTGGGTGGTGAAGTAGCAGCAGGCTTGGTGGATGGTGAAGCAGGAGCAGGCTCGGTATGGTGAAGTAGGAGAAGGCTCAGTTTATGGTGAAGCAGGAGCAGACTCCGTGTATGGTGAAGTAGGAGCAGGCTCTGTGGATGGCACATTTTCTATTTGCTTGCACTGATAATGATTTGAACTAATCTCAGCATATTCTGGAATAGCGCCGTCCATTAATATTTCGCTGGTAAAAACTTTCTTTTCTAATTTATGCTCATCAAATTCTGAACCATTTCTGGAACTCTTCGTGGCATCTTACAGCGTCATCGGAGGAGCTTTATAGAATTTTACAGCTTTATGTACTGATGTTCCATTTTTCCATACGTTATATGCCTGTTCCACATCACAGGAATAATACTGTTCCGTTCTTATGGGGTGAAACACCGAACGATGACACCCCACACCGCCATTTAATTTTCAAAATGGAATACATCGGATCAAAATGAGTTTTAACTAAATGTTAACGTTTACATACGTAAAGAATATCTTAGTGAATACTAGTATTCCATATAAAGTATTTAGATAGTAAATTATAATTGCTATGGTTTAGCTCAAGTAGTGAGAAAATAACATTTTTGTGCTAAAAATATACGATCTCTCACCGAAGGAACATACTACACCGTGACGCGCTGAAACTCGTTTCAATCTGATTGTTATTATAATGTATAGGATCACTCAAATTTCAACGGGTTAGAACATAACAGGTGTTGAGTTATGGCTCTGTACGGATTCACCCGCTCTACGAACTCACCCGGTTCTCCCCTACAATAGAAAATATACAATTGTGTAACAAGAAAACAATTTATATAAAAATAATTGTAAATATACATAGTGTAATTTAAACTTAATAAGAATATACAAATCAATTCGATTTCAACTGTTGTAGCACTCGAAAGAAGTTGTAAAGTGACTAGCCAGTGTAAAGTAGCTGATAGTCGAAACATAAGAGGAGAAAGATGATCAGAATATGCCCTACCTATTAGACTATTAGAGACTCTAGTTACACCTCCATGTAATCCTACAAAAAAAAAAAAAAAATTATTAATGTTCCTCATTATGTAGCAATTGATATTTCAGCTTACGGTTAAATTACAGGAATGAAAGTATGGTACCTACTTGAAAAAATGGAAAGTAAAAAGTTTGATCACTGAAATTAGTTTAATAATTTTTTTTTACGATATTTTCAAATTGGCTATTTCTTCCCTATCTATGCCACCAAGAAGAGAGGAATGAACGTAAATTATATCAACAAAGATATTCCTCCTCATGTCCTTCACTCTTCTAACAGATGAGAAGTTTTTGGTCTTCATGAAGTCAGTGAGAACAGATTCCCCTTCAGGAATGTGCAAAAATTCAACCGACATAACCTGAAAAATGGAGGTATTTAATACCATAAATAATATAAATTTATGGTAGTTCCTATAGATGAAGTCCGACATTCTTTTGTCCAATAGATAGCGTTGCATATATATTTGCTCTACAGATTTCTCCTTATGTGAACCCATGTTAAATTTTAAATTTTAATACTTTAAGAAATATTGCATTGATAGATATCTGTTGTAGGCATTTTTATTTTCCAGTTTTAATCTAGAATTTTTTTAGTAAATTTTACTTCTGCTATTTTTTAGGTTAATTTAGGTTATATATGTAATATTTATATGTAATTCATCGGAATTTTCTGAGCGTTTTCAGCCTCAATCACCTTAATTGTAAAGCTCTCAAAGGGAAATTTCTTGAGTACCTCCAGTTCGTAACCTTCGACATCAAGACTGAAGTAGTCAATGGTGTTGATGTTGGCTGCCCACAGAATACTCTCCAATGGAAAACATTGCGCTGATTTGAACTGAATTTTCAAAGGTTCCATCTGATAGTCAAAATCATCTTTGGTCGCAATTTTTGTTTGGAATGGAAAATTCGAAGATCGTAAAGTCACCTAGAAAAGATATATTTTGTAACCAGATTGTCCTTTTAAATTGGATAGCTGCATATTTATAGGTAAATTATACATTTATAAGATAGGAGATGAACTCATAAAGTTAATGATAAATCAATAAATCCAATATGTTTAATCTAAACTGAGGGAATCATTGGTAACCCATACACGGTTGCTCAACTTTAACTTTGCTGATGTGCCTTATCTACAGATTGCTGTCCCAAAATAAGGCCACCCTTCATGTACGGGTTAAAGGGGCAGTTCAGTCAATTTTTGTTTTCATAATATTAATGTTGAACGATCACTTAGTAAGAATAAAACATTCTTGTAGAATTAAACGGTTGAAAAAAATATAATAAGCAATTTATATCATTTTTTATAAATTCGATTTAGTTCCTGCGTCCTCCTACAGATGACGCCACCACTCTCTACTATTTGTTTACATTTTACAGCTGATAACATGTGAACAATTTTTCTATCAACAGTATTAACAGGTAATTTATGAAGAGATGGTTTTCTTTTCAAAACTAAATCTAATTGTCTCGAAGGACAGTTTTCAATATCACAAATTCTTTTCACCATTTTCATAAGTTAATAACCGATTCAAGTCTGGGACTGGTTATCATTTTGTTTAGGTACTAGGTACAATGATTAGTTACGCGGTCCACCGCAGTCCACAGATGGCGCCACTAATTTACAATATACTTTTTATATAAACATTTCTAAAATCAACGAATATTCTAATGTTACATAAATAAATATACTAAATCGATTTAGGACCAATTTGGCGATAGTTTGATTTTGACTGAACTGCCCAAAGGAGACCATTTTCTAATTAAACACATTAACAAACACTAAAATTCTTCAATTTACTTTCTGGTTGCATATTCGAAGTCTACTTACCTCTTCCGGATATCCCATTCTAGACAGGCAGGATTTGCTTAAAATGCTTTTCCGATTGACTCTTCTAAGTTTATCGTAGTTGCTAGGGTCAGGTTCCACCAAGAGACCTGTCCAGTTACGCTGAACCTCCAGGAACAGAGTATTCGACATAACAACTCCGTCGAAAGCTCCGGCCTCCACAAACACTCCATTGGTCTGAAAGTTGATAAAAGGTAAAAGGAAATTAAACCTAATTACAATAACTCATCTAAGTATAAGTTACATAAAAAGAAGTATGATTGCAATATTAGATGCAAAACTTTATCAAAATTGCTCAGATTTCATTTTCATTTTATCTTTTAAGATGTCATTCGTTTGGTCTTGTCTTTTCAGGCTCTATAATCTATATGAATAATTTTGACTCTAAAGTATTGAGCTTTGTAAATTTATTTCTAGTTTATTAATGCTCAATTTACTGGTCTATGATTTATTCTCACTTTCTGACGCAGAATTTTGTCCACGATAATGTGCTGTCCATCAGGATTAGCAAAATAGATTGGCCAGTTGTAGGGCCGGTCTGATGGAAAAGTTAGGTACTCTCTCCTGATGTACGAAAGAAGTTCTGAATTGTCAGATTTCAAGTCAAGGATGTTGTTGTAATCTTTTCTTGTCTCTAGAAAATTAGAATAGATAGGCTTATTTAATTGACAAGATCTTATTTAGTTAATAATCAGAGTACCCAATAAAGTCGGCTATTTTGTTACAGTTTGAAGAATGGGATCGGGACCCACTCAATATTCTACACTGTGATGAAATTGTAATATTCATGTGTATTGTTTCTTGTTTCTCCATTTACCTCGTTAATTAATGGGAAGATATCGCTCATTTATACGAATTATTAAACGAAGATTCACAATATTTAACTATAAATAAAGACATGAATTATAAGGAAGGTCATTGTATTGTTATGTTTTGGAAAGTAAATAGTCATTCAGATGTTTAAAAATAGACATAAGTGAATTTTATATATCAAAAAATATGAATAATTTTCTAAATCAAACTGCTATTTTTTTTATTTTTATTTAAATAAGATAATAATTGTTCTGATAAAATACTTTGTTTGTTAGCAAATTTGTAGGTACCAGTGTACCACCAAAATTACCTTCGCAGAAAGCGGAAGGTAATATTATAGACGGCATTTATTATTTATTTATCATCTTGTTATTCGCATAACTGAAAAAGTATTCAACCAAATTGCAAAGAATTTATTGAGACCATTGGTCAATATCCAGGAACCAGTTTATCATATTTTGGGGGTGAATAGGTTAAAGGTGAAGGTCATTTATAAGCGGCGACAAAGTATGCGCTCTACGAGTGCACCTAATATAGTTCTATTTATTTTCGGCAAAAGCTTGAACTATGTTATCATACTCCAAATATGTTTTTTGTTATAGTACGCATAATTAAATCAAAATAAATAAATGAAATGATATTTCTTTATGATTTTTAATGATTTGATGAAATGTGACGAGTGAAGGTCCAATAATTGAAAAAAGTGAGACAATCCTATCAGTTTAATTTTATCAATGGATGGTACCTATTATCCCAATTAATTTGTTGTTTTTTGATATTTCGATGATCTTAACCATTTTGTATTAGATTGTGTGGTGAAGTAATAAATATGAAAGCCTATTAAAGATTTAATTCGAAGGAAAAATGTGGCTAAATAAAATCCCAAAAACTTTCTTTTGTGTGACTGAAAGCATTCACAGAGCTTAGAGGTATATACACTTATACAGGGTGTTTCAGAATTATGGCAATAAATTAAATTACAAGAAAATTAATTTAATTTTGAAGATTAGAATTCAAGCTTTAAATGTGACTTGGTAAATATCGAATTTCTTCTCATCTGTGAACGCTAAGTTAGGGAGCGTGACTTCAGCCATCTCATTCAGGATTCGACGGTTTACTTCAGTTCTCATTCTCTCGGCATTTTAAATGGAGTTGCTCTCCTCAAACCTTCATTCAACACTCGACACATTAAAGTTTTATTAATACCGGCTTCTACAGCCAGTTAATGGTGCAACTTGCCCCACGTGTTTTTGATCTTTATTTTGTTCCGTACGCTTCGTTTACGGCCTCTTTCGGATTTCTAAGAGGTTGAACCATTCTCCTTAAACTGTTCAAACTGTCTAACAGTTTTCCAAGCAGTTTAACGATTTATTAACATTCACCTTCTCACCTTTAATCACTATATTTCGATCTGCAGCCAGCCATGATACAAAGTATGGATATGAAATCTTAATTCATGAAATAGGAATATTATAACACTAGCTTCAAGATGATATTCCATTTATAGAATCAAATATAGATTTTTATCGATTAATTCGATACGCAAATCCCATTTACTCAATTGTAAAACATCCTGTAAATTAGGAAATCTTCATATTTCTGAGTAAAATATTTGTACAGTCCTTGTAACTATATTTAAACAGATAGTACAGCATAACTCCTCTATAGTGAACTCCTCTATAGTGAATGTAGAGTACTGAGAAGGGGCCACCCCGAATAGTGGTGGACAAATTTAATTTCTATTTCTGAAACAACATGTAAATAAAAATATCAATTCTGTGTACCTGATTCATTTAACTATTTTTCGCATCTTACTTTTGAGATCAGATTCCAAATTTCTCCAGTCCCACTGTTGCTTCTGGCCACTAAAACTCACTGAGAAGATCACAGTCACAGTCACTAAACTGGAAACTAGGCACCAAAATCTACGCATAATTCATTGACTTGACAATTGACAAACAGGTTATCAAGTTTTGGTTTGGAAACATCCGGTCGTTATTCCGGAAATAGACTAAAACTGTTATGCAGGAAACACAAAAACCTGTCTGTGGTGACGTGACGAGACTGATAAATATTGTATTGTCAAAAGCAAGTACCTATATTGAGTCTACATATGTATATGGAAATTAATACCTCCCCCCCCCCCGATAACTGGTAACCTAGTAAATTATAAGGCAACCTATGTGACAACTTTGTTCAACTAACCAGTCACGTTATTGTGTACGATTTTGATCACTGTGGCATAATATGATTTTTTCCACATTATTTGGCTGGTTTTCTCAATGGAATTATGTGTAACTAGAATAAATTTACCTTTTTTAATGTATATCATAAAAAATATAAATTGATACCGCATTGATTTAAATATATGAATAGTAATAACTAGGGTTGTGACAATATGCGTTTAAAATCATAGATCCTAAAATATTATAAATGGATTGACTTAAAGACTATTCAATCATTCTAATTCGATACCATTTCATTTCGTCTATTATATTGAATATTTGTAAATGCTGTATGAATTTTTGTAAATGCTGTATGAATTTTTGTAAATACTGTATGAATTTTTGTAAATGCTGTATGAATTTTTGTAAATGCTGTAAGAATTTTTGTAAATGCTGTATGAATTTTTGTAAATACTGTATGAATTTTTGTAAATGCTGTATGAATTTTTGTAAATACTGTATAAATTTTTGAAAATGCTGTAAGAATTTTTGTAAATACTGTATGAATTTTTGTAAATGTATGAATTTTTGTAAATACTGTATGAATTTTTGTAAATGTATGAATTTTTGTAAATACTGTATGAATATTTGTAAATACTGTATGAATTTTTGTAAATGCTGTATGAATTTTTGTAAATGTATGAATTTTTGTAAATGCTGTAAGAATTTTTGTAAATGCTGTATGAATTTTTGTAAATGCTGTATGAATTTTTGTAAATGTATGAATTTTTGTAAATGCTGTATGAATTTTTGTAAATGCTGTATGAATTTTTGTAAATGCTGTATGAATTTTTGTAAATGCTGTATGAATTTTTGTAAATGCTGTATGAATTTTTGTAAATGCTGTATGAATTTTTGTAAATGTATGAATTTTTGTAGATGCTGTATGAATTTTTGTAAATGCTGTAAGAATTTTTGTAAATGCTGTATGAATTTTTGTAAATGTATGAATTTTTGTAAATACTGTATGAATTTTTGTAAATGTATGAATTTTTGTAAATACTGTATGAATATTTGTAAATGCTGTATGAATTTTTGTAAATGCTGTAAGAATTTTTGTAAATGCTGTATGAATTTTTGTAAATGCTGTATGAATTTTTGTAAATGTATGAATTTTTGTAAATACTGTATGAATTTTTGTAAATACTGTATGAATTTTTGTAAATGCTGTATGAATTTTTGTAAATGTATGAATTTTTGTAAATGCTGTATGAATATTTGTAAATACTGTATGAATTTTTGTAAATGCTGTATGAATTTTTGTAAATGTATGAATTTTTGTAAATGCTGTAAGAATTTTTGTAAATGCTGTATGAATTTTTGTAAATGCTGTATGAATTTTTGTAAATGTATGAATTTTTGTAAATGCTGTATGAATTTTTGTAAATGCTGTATGAATTTTTGTAAATGCTGTATGAATTTTTGTAAATGCTGTATGAATTTTTGTAAATGCTGTATGAATTTTTGTAAATGTATGAATTTTTGTAGATGCTGTATGAATTTTTGTAAATGCTGTAAGAATTTTTGTAAATGCTGTATGAATTTTTGTAAATGTATGAATTTTTGTAAATACTGTATGAATTTTTGTAAATGTATGAATTTTTGTAAATACTGTATGAATATTTGTAAATGCTGTATGAATTTTTGTAAATGCTGTAAGAATTTTTGTAAATGCTGTATGAATTTTTGTAAATGCTGTATGAATTTTTGTAAATGTATGAATTTTTGTAAATACTGTATGAATTTTTGTAAATACTGTATGTATTTTTGTAAATGCTGTATGAATTTTTGTAAATGTATGAATTTTTGTAAATGCTGTATGAATTTTTGTAAATACTGTATGAATTTTTGTAAATGCTGTATGAATTTTTGTAAATGCTGTATGAATTTTTGTAAATGTATGAATTTTTGTAGATGCTGTATGAATTTTTGTAGATGCTGTATGAATTTTTGTAAATGCTGTATGAATTTTTGTAAATACTGTATGAATTTTTGTAAATGCTGTATGAATTTTTGTAAATGTATGAATTTTTGTAAATACTGTATGAATTTTTGTAAATGCTGTATGAATTTTTGTAAATGCTGTATGAATTTTTGTAAATGTATGAATTTTTGTAAATACTGTATGAATTTTTGTAAATACTGTATGAATATTTGTAAATGCTGTATGAATTTTTGTAAATACTGTATGAATTTTTGTAAATGTATGAATTTTTGTAGATGCTGTATGAATTTTTGTAGATGCTGTATGAATTTTTGTAAATGCTGTATGAATTTTTGTAAATACTGTATGAATTTTTGTAAATGCTGTATGAATTTTTGTAAATACTGTATGAATTTGAGTAAATACTGTATGAATTTGAGTACATTTGATGTATGAAGTTTTGAGGTCAGGAGTTAGGGTGCATGTTGTTAGTCTGTGTTTTTATTTATTATAGAATATTGTACAGGGTGGCGCAAAAAAAAACTTATTTTCAAACTAGTTTATTTTACAAACTCCCAAATGTAGAAATTTTCTGATAAAAAATTATTTGTTTACTTTTTCTGCATCTATCTTGATAACCTGTTGAATGTTACGATAAAAATTAGATATTCAGCAGCGAATTAAAAAAATGGAAATAAAAAAAATAACAAAAATAACAAAAGTTCATAATAGGAATAATTTATTTCCATATGGTAGTAGTAAAAATTGATTCCTACTATTTTTCATTTAATCAACGTGTTTGTTATTGACTCTTTCATTCATTGAAATACATCTTCATCACCAATCACGATGAATGGTTTTTTTGCAGAAACCATTTTTCAAAAATTTAGACGGTGCTGTAAATCAGTTCTAAGAGTTCAAGCCTTACATGCATCTTAAAAGGATAATATCTCAAATTGTGTTTGACATTTTGGTTAAATGTGTATTAGATGATATCCTTTCCTTACCTTCTGATTGATATTTTTGTATTATCAATAAGCTGTTTATAAAAAAGATTAATGTTTTCATGTGTTCATTCTTTTCTCCTGCGACATGATCACTTTTGTTCAAATTTAAAGTGGTTTCTTCAGTTTTGAACTGATTAACATTTGTCAATAAGGGTTTATAGTTGTTGGAAATATTTCCAGAAAGCGTTGTTCAAAATGAGGTTGAACCTGCGTAAAACTTACAGTGTTTAAAAAAATTGTCACAACAAAAACTTTTCGTTGTTTTGAAAGCTGCATTTTGAGGGTTTCGATTAGGAGATAAATATTAACGGTGAAATGATTTTATAAAGATATTAATTTTATCTTAAAAACCAACTTTCAAATGGTATTTATATCTTTATTTTCTCTTATTTGTAACAAAAAAAAGTAGAATTTATAGTTTTTACATACATATAAAAAATACCTCTTAAATGATTTTTTTTTGTATATTTCGTCCTCGTGCAAGCCCTTTTATTTACATTTGTTTAATTCGCTGCAGGATCAAGATAGATACAGAAAAAGTAAACGAATAAAGTTGTGTTTTTAGAAATTTTCTAAGTTTGATAGTTTGTAAAATAAACTAGTTTGAAAATGGGTTTCCTTTTTTTGCGCCACCCTGTATTAACTCGGACAGCTAATGTATAAGTATTCGGAAAGTGGGTGTTTTCAGAAATTTCCAAAGGTCAGATTGGTTCATGAACTATGTTAGCCCCACTATCCGATTACTGTGACTGTCTGATATTTGGTCGGTTACTCATTAGTAATTACATTTTCATTATATACCGCATTATTTGATTAACTAAATAATATATACTGTATGTAGAAATATAACTTACATAAGATAATAGAGTTAGTCTAAGTTCAATACTTATATGTAAGGAATAGGTAATAAGTCAAGACATGGAAATACTCTAGAAAAAATATTTAGTAAATACAATTTTAGCTTTCTTTCATCTTCATTAAATTTAAAGAAACGATTGTGTAAAAGATAGATAATAGTTGAAATTTACGTATGAATTTATAGCAGCCGTATATCTTCTTCTAACCAGTATTTAGCCATTTATTGTTTAGCAAATCTATTACTCGTACTTGGTTTAAGAAAAGAATAACAGTTAAGGATTAAAAGTCATCCTCACACCAACCATTTGGAGGATATTTCTGTGTGATATGTATACTTCTGTTACACAAATTCTTCATTCGGAAATAATGTTCCTAAATATTCCATGTTAAGTAGTTTTTTATATTTTGTAATAAATAAAAGTGCTACTCTCTATCCACTTTAGTAAATTCTTCTTTAAAATCAATAACTCTTCATTTTCCTCCATCAAAATATTAAAAATAGGATTAACGTTGCAGCAGTCGAACAACACCCAAAGTACTCGGGAAGTGAGCATAAGCACATATGGATGCCATGAACCAATCTGACCTTTAGACACTTTGAAATAATTTATGTTTACATCCACTTTTCGAGAACTGTGAGTGTACCAATACTATGCGACACCCTCTACGATATTTGGAAAGAATTTATATCAGTTTAATATTAATTGATTAATGGTTAATTATATACGCCACACTACTAGGGTACGCCTATCATAGAATTTGGAAATAGCACAATGACGTACTGTACTACTGTTGTTCTTCATTGCCATTTATCACTTCATTATTAATAATTCACTAGGGTGGTAATACACAGCCTGAATAATAATATTATTTCCATATCACTTCCCAACACACACAGTATAAGGATACTACTTGAAATAAAACGATACCAGTTCACAAATATTAATTCTCTCTGATTTTCCTTCTGTCTAACAAATAATAGTTCTGGTTTTCCTCCTGATAAGTAACTCTTATAGCATTACAACATAAGGGTTATAATGGCTTGCTGTAGAAGTAAATGAGAGAATAATTCTACTTGCATCTTAAAAAACAGGATTTTTTTTTGTGCCAGCTGTAAATCTTGACAGTCAGTTCCTGACGATGTTTTATATGAATATTTGGAAACTCTTGGGAAGAAGTAATAGTAATTTACCTTAAATTAATTAATTTTCTTTTTAGAATCAAATATAAATAATATTTCAATGAAATACTTTTCGGTTCTTAGTTTAGAAGCTACTCTAGGACTGGAAAAATCTGTAATCTGATCTCAAAAGTAAGATGCGAAAAATAGGTCTGTAGGACATTCGTTCACGGAAATGTCGTCCACGTACAATTCGTCCGAAAAATGCTATACCTATATTGTTTTATATATTGTATATACTATATACTCTATATTTGATATCATCACATTAATATATAGGTGTTAATATATAATATTATTATAATGATTAAACCGAATCACATCATATGGACACATAAAATTGTTTACCTATCGATTACAGTTATAAAATTATATTTGCTACTCGGCTGGTCTGTATCTTTAAGTTATTTACCTCGAACAATAATTCGCATTATTTAGTGAATTATGAATTTTATACTCATATGTAAATTTTTAAACTGAATTAATAATGTGTAGCTCGTCTTCTGGTATGAAACAAAAGATACCATCAACAAAATGGTGTTTTCCCCATTCATTTATACGTAATAAAAAAATATATGAGGAATATAAAATATGAATAAACTTTATAATTCAAAATAAAGCATTTCGCGTACATGTACGTGTAAATGTACGGCTACTGAGAAAAATATCCACAATTGTTTTGATAAGTATAGGTGGAAATAACGATATGACACCCCCTGAAAATGGCAATAATTTTTTTTACACTATAGTTATCAATTTAAATCTGAATAGTATATTTATATGTGTTGATTGCCGAAATACGCATACAATTGCACGAAATATTCTTTACTTTAAAAAATGATTTTCAAGGGTGGAAATAAATATATGACACCCTTGGAATAAATTCTTCATTTTTAAATTGGATCTTTTGTGGCAAACTCTCCCATACAAAATTCCTCATAAGTTTTCTATAGAGGTTTCTATGTCATTCAAAATCTTGAATTGTCTAGGTTCTAAACCAGTTTTGGTTTGCGTATAGGCTGAGGCAATAAAGGGACAGTTAGATTTATTCAGGACATGAGATTGGTAGCCTCTTTACATTAAATGACTAAGTTAAGGTTATTCGGTGATTAAAATAAAGTAAGAATTACGTTTAGTAAATGATACTAAAACTCAAAGGATTTAGTTATGACAGATACGAAGTAGGGAAACTGAAACCTGTACAAAATATGAATATTTTTAAAGAAGACTATATTTCAGCTATATTACTTACTGACAAAATCTGATAAAACATTAAACTGGCATTAATCAAAAACATTAATTGGAGCAAGTAAAAATAGCGGACTCGGG
>CANNZV010005113.1:0-31173 GCA_947561585.1 Caprella mutica | reverse complement strand
ATAACTTAAGTGTCCCTCCTTTTTCAAAATATTATTTTAAGAATCTTTTAGAGTTTGCTGTTAAGGATGTGCTATATATTTTCAACAATGTAATGTATTCTCAGTTTGATGGAGTAGCGATGGGAAATCCCTTAGGTCCAACGCTAGCGAATGTTTTTCTGTGTCATCATGAAGTTACTTGGCAAGATAATTGTCCTTCAGACTTTAAACCACTGGTTTATAAACGTTACATTGGTGATACTTTCATTATTTTTAGACACTGCTCTCACATAACAAAATTCTTAAATTATCTAAATTCTCAACATAGCAATATTAAATTCACTTGTGAGACTGAAACTGATTCAAAACTTAGCTTCCCTGATGTTTTAATTACTAGAGAATATAATGAATTTGTAACTTCTATATTTCGCAAAAAAACATTCACTGGCCTTGGTATGAAATTTTAATCTTTTGTTCCATTTAATTTTAGGACTAATATTATTTCATGTTTGATTTATAGGGCTTTTAAGATTTGTTCTCGAGGCACGTTGTTTGAGAATGAATTGTCATTTCTTAGGGATTATAGTTTGAAAAATGGCTTCACTTGCAAAATTATCGATACTGTATTTAGGAAAATATTGAATAACATTTATCATTCAAAACCTGTAGAACTTAGTTGTGATAGGAAGCCAGTTTATGTTAGGTTGAGTATTTATGGTTTGTTTCCAATGTCCGCAAACGTAAATTATCCATTTTGATCAATAAGTTTTACCCTCAAATTCAACTTAAATTCATTATAAATTCATCTAATTCCATCGGCAATATTATGTTCAATTATAAAGACAAACTCACACCTTTACTTGTTTCCAATGTTATATACAAATTCACTTGCGGACAGTGTTCTGCGGCCTATATAGGTGAAACACGGAAACAACTAAAGGTGAGAGTTAGTCAACACAGAGGGGTTTCCTTCAGAAACCCCTTTACCGTTTTATCTAACCCTGAAATAGTAAAATTTTAGAACATTCTTTCGACCATAATCATCCATTTTCAGAAAAAGATTACAAAATTTTAACTACCTGCAATACTTCAGATTTGAGGACATTGGAATCAATTTTTATTTATGATCAGAAGCCCCAACTCAATTCACAAGGGGCTTCTACGGAATTATTTATTTTGAAATGATTTATTTTTGTAATTTATTTTCATTTCATTATGTATTTATTTATATTGTAATTAAAGATAGAATTAAGTTTTATTTACAAAATAGTCTGTATCCTAGATAGGAGATTAGAGTATATAAATTGTGTATCTTTTAGGATAAAATTAGGTTTCCTGAGGATGACTTTTGAATAAATCGAAAGCTTGAAAAGAAAATGGCAGTTTTTATTATTTATCTGATTTAAATTTTATTCAAATTCTGTGTCAAATAATATAAACGCAATTTAGCATTCAAATCTACCAAGTTCAAGATGAGGAACAACAAACCGTAGATATAATAACATTCAAGTGTAAAAACCCAATCACAAAATACTGTAAGATTTCATCCGCAGCTAAATTGATAAATTATGCTAAGTCAAAACCATATACAGGATTCGCATGGAAACAGCACAATATTCCATAGAATATAACAACCATTTGAAATCGGAAAGAAGATGACTCCAAAGCAGCTGCTGGAAAGGCACAAGAGCAACTGTTATCATCACTTTCTCCACTTACCACTCCTATGCAAACGAGATTTGGTGCTCCATCAACAATAAGAACCGTTACGAATTTATTGGACCTGAAACCAAAATAGTTGAGGCGATCAAAGTCCCATGTGGTACATCCTAGACTCATGCTTTATTCTCCCGGAAATATCGAATTGCTGGTTATGTTAATAATAACTAATTCGTATGAGTATTGATATTCTATTTTCAATATCAATACTATCAACATAATTGCTAAATTTCTCTTTTAGAAATGATACGCACACAACATTGGAGAGTACTTGAAATAACTTAAAAGACTAATGAATATTGCACACACATACCTGAAAACTAAACTTTCCTATTTACCTTTTATCAACAGACTATCTTTGAACATTTACCTCTTTTGTGTCATTTATTTTATCATTCATATTTGAACACTAAACCATTTCTATTTCCCTTTTTCCATCTCCTTTCTTTGAAAAAACATTACTGCCATTGATCAGCTCTCATTGAAATATGGAGACTGCAAAAATTGCATTGAAAATTGCACACTGCAAAGCAATATACCATAAAATGCATTGGGATGAAATCTTAGTAAGAGTACAGAACTCAGGAAAAATAGATAGTACTGGTTGTTTAGCCAATACATAATAATATATTATTATAATATGTAACAAATTCAACATTTTTTATCAATAAAGAGAATGATAATAATTATCGATAAAGGATTATTTAATCTAATTTTCACCTTTTTTATTTGAACATTATGGTCATAAGGACAAGTACTAAAATATTTATCATTATAATTTGAACCTGTAACAATAAATATTGGTATGTAATCATGAAGCTATTATTATGAGTAGTTTTGTACTGATCTAATTTCTTAAACAATATGAGATTTGATTTGGATAATCTTTCATATTTTTAAAAATGATCTAGCGTTCTAATTAATTATATAGTAATAATATTATTCTTAGTTATACAAATTGTTACTTGAACTCCTATCCAATTATCCAAGTGATACAATTATTGTCTCGTCCGCATGACATGAATATTGAAATAACTGTATGGGAAGCAATTAAGTAAGTGAGCAACAATTATTGTTATAGGCATTGATTGCAAATGATTTATCTTCCAACTCATCATATATATCCAATCATATACAGAAAATTAATATAATATTGGCAGTTGTACAGGTAATATTTAATTTATTTTAGTATTAATCATATGTATACAAACATTTTAGATTGAAATGAAACTGAAATTATTGGTCTAACAGTCGAAATATATTATGTATGAAATATATACGATTCACATTTGATAGGGCATATCGAGTACACTATGAAAAATTCTGAATCATCGGACGGTTTCACTTATTAGATTATTTATAAAATCTAAATAATCAATCTATAATAATAGATAAGCATTGCTAGTCTGTTCGTAAAATGTGATATTGGAAATTGATTCAATTTGTTCATTATTGCATATTGCAGCAATGTTCATTTTAAAACATTTCTAACATATCATAAATATAGTTAAACTGTTGAATAATACTTGAATAAAATTTAAATTTTGTAACTAGAATCCTTATCAATAGGTAACATTCTCCATGAAACAACAAGAATTCGCCAGCAGGAGATAAGGCTTGGACTTTCCAGTGAACAGCAACAAGAAGCAAAAGATATCGAAAAGACCCACAATACAAGAATGCAAAAGAAGAATTAACACAGAAAAAAGACAAGATAACTAATAGATTTAGATGCTCAAAGGCACAGGATTGCAAGAGAAGAATTAACGCAAGAAAGAGGTGAAAACATATAGGACATATAGGAGCTCAATGACACGTACAGACGTTCAGTGGCACAATAAATTCACACAAGAAGAACGTTTATTATTATTTTTATTAATTCCACCAGATGAAACCTTTATAATATCGAGTTAAACTATAATCAATAAAAAAAGGGAAACCATCTGATATTTTGGAACTTACCTTATTACCTAGTTTTATATATAGGGTCGGGCGGGGTATCACCGCGCATACCATTTTTATGGGATATCACTCCGCACCTCATATAATTTTAAAACTACTTAAGTTTTAAAATACCTACATACCAAGTTACCTACCAGTGGTTTCGATATATTCCTATCTAGTTACTAACTAAAGTTTATAAATACAAAGGTATTTTGTATTTAAAATTGACATAAAATTGGCAAATACGTATTGGCGTAAATCAGCGTAAATCACGTAATTTATGAAATTAATTGTACTATGGTGACGTGTGGCAACGTAGAAATAGAGTTTGGTTAGCAAATACGCACAAATTTTTTCACTCCACCCAATCACAGCTCTGCTCCTACGGTTCTAGGAAAATTCCACTGCGTAAAGTTCCACTGCGGAATATTCCACTTGGAAAATTCCACTCAGGAAAATTCCACTACGCAATATTCCACTAAGGAAAATTCCGCTGCAGAAAGTTCCACGGGGAAAATTCCACTGCGGAAAATTCCACTGTAGAAAAAAAATATATTGTATTGCATATTTTTCTATAGCGTTATAATTGGTTTAATAAAATGTTAAGTGAATGTCTTTATATAAATTATAAGTTTACATTGTTAACCCTAGTGACCTAAAAAACGGTCCAGGCACACCAATCCTCTTGAAAAATATTAATAATTTTCTTTTTAAACAGATTTGGAAGCTGTCTTTTCATGACTTTTATTTCTCATCATAATTACATACGATTATACATAAAAGAAGGTTATAAGTGAGAAGATACACATACAGGGTGTTTCAAAAATAAAAACAGAACACAAGCTTAAGTTAGTATATTTCAAAAACTATTAAAGATACATGCATCTTTTTCATTGTTGAACCCATCTCCATTTACAGCTAAGTTTTCATTAAGTTTTATATATTTATTTTTATGAATGTTATAAGGATTTTATTGGTGGGTGGTGAAAATGAGTTTAGCGCAAATAGTTAGAAAACCTAAAAAATATTTGTTTCATATATATGCTTGTTAATTATATTTTAATTAGATAATTAATGTTTGGCATTTACTGATGGATGTGTAAATATCAAATGAAGGATTTTATGAAAAAAAAAATATATTGAAAAGTCAATTTGTTAAGATTTTATAACTGTTTTAGTAAGGACTGGCGCTCAGTGTATTATATTTATTATTTCCTTTTTTTTTAGATGAACAGTCTGTGGCAGATTTAATGGCAGAGTATAGCTGTACTATAAAAAATGATTAGAAAAGTTACTTAAAAGTTGAGACACAATATCTTAACTTGATGACTTAATTGAAAAAAATATATATTTAGTATAAAATAATATTCATGGTTTCTAAATGTTTTTACCCTCCATTTTTTTATATTAGTCATCATTAAATTCTCGATAAACACATAGCTATTGAAATGTTGAGTAATTAAACGATTCACTGGTTTAGTAATAAACGGAGTTTGTCTAGACTCTAGTAAGAAACTACTGAAGTGAGTTTCTTACTAGACCAAGGCAACTTGGAACGTAACTCTGGTCTACTACGAGGCTTTGCTATAATAATAAAAATTACAATTATATATGCCAAAACACAGATAAAATAATGTAAGAATAGAAGTTGTTTCACAAAAATACAGCTCAAATTACCATAGCCTTTTTGGTTAGGAAGAAACTGAAACATTAGCAAAAGACACTTTCCTACACACTCTTATTTCACTAACAGTGAACAGACCTAGATATTTCCTTGAATGAAGTTAATGTTTCCTAGCTATCAAGCTACAGGAACAGTATCTATCACCTATTCAGGTGAAATAATTTATACAAATATTTTTGGACTGTCATTTGGCCATCTGGGCGGAACAATATTGTCCTGTTAAATACAATCACAAATTAATACAATAATTACAAATGAATACAATAATTACAAATAAATAAAATTTAAAATGAATACAATTAAAAATGAATACAGTTGAAAATAAATACAATAATCACATTATAATTACAATTTGTGATATAAAAAATAGTAAATACAGTACAATTTAATATCGAATTTTATTGGTTTAGTGGAATTTTCCTTAGTGGAATTTTTCAAGTGGAATATTCCGTATTGGAATATTCCTCAGTGGAACTTTCTGCAGCTGAATTTTCTCAGTGGAATATTTCTTAGTCGAATTTTCCTCAGTGGAATATTCCTCAGTGGAAAATTCCTCAGTGGAACTTTCCGCAGTGGAACTTTCCGCAGTGGAATTCTCCGAGTTGGATATTCCGCAGTGGAAATTTCCTTAGTGGAATCTTCCGCTCACCTGCTCTTACAGTTACAATGTCTTAAATACCTATGTATTTATTTATCCTTATATGTTCAATATTTTTAATTGAAATTTGGTACACATTAGTTAAGTATATATATTAACAACTTGTAAAATAAGACGTGTTTTCTTAACACATAGTCATTAGTCAAACCTTCCTGTTGATACTGACAGTCAAACTCATTAGGGTTAAGGAAACAGCAGTATGATGGAAAAAAAGTTTTTGTCAAATTCATAACTGGTTCAGTATACATATACTTGAATATAGTATAAATATTTAGTATATATTCTTAGTATATTTTATACTTGAGAAGTAACCGAGGCATACACTTTTATATAATCAAATGATTATTTCTTGTTGTTATTGGCTTCATGAAGTTAAAATGGAATGTATTTCGTGTTACCTAGGTAGTAAAACAGTGAAATAGGGAAAATGATGAGCTAATTTACGATGGTCTGGGCGTCATGTCAATAGTTAAGATTAGTTATAATTTTTTTGCATCAAATAGAGATTGAGGAGATATAAAATCTCGAAAAATAGAAATAAAAGTTAGTAATAAATTATTTCCTTGTACAATGTACATAGTATATACTTCCTAGTTTCATCTGCACTAAAAAAAATATCAATTAGATTTTTATGAAAAAAATTCAGGCACTTGAAAAGGAAGTGCACTCATCACTATATTCCCTGCAGTGCGAATTGACATCGTCTGATAAATGAGTTCTATGTCACAGCCAATGTATCCATGCTACAATATATCAAAGCAATTGGGTCGATAATTCGTAGGTTTAGAATTTACGCTTCTAGAAATAGCGGCAAGAACTTTGTTTCAGCATGAATCGAATAAGTTTAGGTGGACAACTGAACATTTCACTTGGCAGATCAATCCCTTTGTCACTACTATATTGGGATTATTGCAAAGAATTGCAGACGGTGTGGGTAGCAATCTACAGTACATATTATCAGTGGTAACAGTTGAATTTTCCGTTGAGTATGCATCTTTTCAATCAAATCTACAATAAAATTCAATAATATCAATAAATGAAGAGTTTGGTTCCAAAACGCGATAAACGCCACTTTTGAAAAAAATGAGTTTCCACCTAAATCAATATTGTATTTCGTCGGTATTGTGGATTTGAATTGTTTATGTTATTATAACCTCAATATGCTATGTGAATGATTGAAACAGAAAATAGTGGTTTTCATCTTTGTACTTTCTTGGTAAAGAAAACACATTTTAACTCAAATTGATCAAAATGGATTTATAGCGTTTTGGAACCAAACTCTTCAAATGTACTTGAAAAAAAAAATTACGATATTGATCAGAAAACAGTAGGAAGATATAATATACGTATATACGATAAAATTTAGGTGTAAATTTTAAAGGGCAATCATCTAGCCAACATTTTTCATGAAAACATAATGATATCTTCCAACTCTAAATATTCTGATCAATCTCATATTATTCTTTTTTATAACTGTTTGAACACTAAGCATCCTTATATTAAATGTACTTGTTAACTTTAATTCTTCTTTCTCTATATTTATCAATCACTAATGAATAAACTTTGAAAATTTAATGCCGAAATAAAATAATACCATCTTTTATCGAATTTATCCAGCAGGAATACTAAACTTATTTGGGAGAAATTTAATTTTGCATCCTGCGCACCGTGTGAACTGCACTGGACTGGCGGCCATGTTCTTAATTAACATGTTTGGTATTATAAAACTGTTTAATGAATGAAAAATGGCAGGTTTACTATATGAAATATTTACATAATTACACTAATTAGTAAAAGGGTATGGAGAGGCGCTTCAAATGTTATTTTAATTTCAATAATGAACATATAATTCTCTTTCCTATTTTATTTATTGAAAATATAACATACAATAATTTAAGCAATGAAAATTTCTTTCGATTTGAATAAATCAAAAGTAAAGATGATGAATAAAATATATCAATTTGATTGAATGTTGACACAAATGAAAAATATCGTTTGCGTTGTTTAACTTCACATTAAATCACCATATATAGAAGTCACTAAATTGATATATATAAAATATTATAACCTGTTTCATAAGGACATTTCTCTTATGAAATTCTTATTGAATGAATTATTGAGAATCGTTAATATTTTTCAATTTACAATTCACTAGTGACTACGTATTGCCTTTTATAAATGACAGGTCGGAATAAATCTTCCAAAAGGATAGAGATAAAATTGTATTCCTTTCGTGAATTCCAGATACTTAATATTTTATGAATTACTGCATGGGCGATGAGAAATGATATATTTCATGCTGTTGAAAAGAAGATACTTCATCTTCATACTGTGGTAGATTTAAATACTTTATCGATACAGGTAGAGACTGTATCGTAATTCAAAGATAAGGTGCCATTGAATGTTATAAGAGTCCGAATCTAATCTTCTATGGCCCCTCTATAAAACTCTTTGATGAGAGGCTGAGCAATTATTTCTCCTACAAAAAACAATTTGTCTCATATTTTAGAAATCTATTCATTTCTTTCCCTAATGAAGTCATGAATTAGTTCTGTCTTCTGTTATCTATCCAAGATTGAGAAAATATTTGAACGGATACAAAGTAATGTAATGTTCAGAATGAAGCAGATACATAGGAACTGTTATTGCTATTTTATGACTCCTGTTGTCACTAAACTTTATGTAAAAGGGCCACAGTTTCCGATAAAATGTTTGACTCAACATAATGAAATTCAATCTTCATCTTCTATAAAATATTTGAATACTTTCCATTATCATCTAATGCATCATATTACTATTTTGCGCTGGAAGCATAAGCTTTTATAGGTTTATTTTATCTATAATATAATTTAAATCTATTCTGTTTGGATAAAATATTTCCCAGTGTTTGATTTCAATGTTGAGGAACTTTACTTAAAATGGTAAATATGTTTTATGAAATAAATAATTTTAATTACAATAATTAGCTTATACATTTTATTTCGTAGATAAAATTTAGCATTCTCCAGGAATAATTTCAATGAATTTAATGAAAATAAATTGCATCTATACAATTATCCATATCAATCAATAAAAATGAAAATCCTCGAATGTTGCAAATTGAATGAGCTGAATCATAGATCCCTAGGTTAGTGAGCAAACTTTTAATGGCTAGGTTACTAGGGTTAATGTTTTTCTTTATTCGCAAAACCTTTCTTTGCAATTGTGAGCTCCTGTGTTCAATTTACTGTCCTATTCTTCATACTAGGATCTTTTGCTTGCTGCCATGTCGATCCTCATTGGACTCTGCAATAATGTAGGTATACTTGAGATAAAAATTATATTGCAATTCATTAATTTGTTTTCACAATAATGGAGAGTAATTAATCAGACGGATTCTTTACTCTCTTACATACAGGCACAGGTTTTCGTAGGCATATTTAGACTTATATCTCTCTCATATAACATGCTTCGGAAATATAAAATGTATGATTTTTCGTTGATTACTACTATTAAAATATTAGAGTTCGGAATATTATTGAACGATTTTCGAATTTCATTAATACAATACTATTCAATTATAAGTATTTCTCAATATCATCTTTCGTGATGAAAAAGCATATAAATATTATATTGAAACATTTTATTTCTTCCTTATATAAAAAACCTTACCTATTTTCAGATCATTCTATGCATTTATTCTAAACTACTACTATTTCACATATTTCTTATGTATGTGTGAATATGATTCAACTATTCAAATTTGAAATGCTCAAACGGTGAAAAAAAATTTGTTTCTGTTCTGCATCGTTGCGAAAATAACTTTACCGAAAACCAATCAAAAAAGTTCAACTCGTATTTAGTTTGAAATTGATGCTTCCATTCCAAAGACAATAATTCATGTAATGAACTATATTCAATACATATCCCAATAAACTGATCAAGAAAAACATTTTCATCTTTTCAACTTTCTATAAATTTTTATAATAAAATATTTCTAATATATATTATGTTCGTGAGTTTAAATTAGAGACACTTAAATAAACACTCTCTAATTCAATGGATCTTTTAATTAAATGTTTTTAGCTTCTTTAAATTTATTTTCAAAATATATAATATTAACAGTTTGATTATCACAATCACTTTTATATAATAGACTGCTATTGGATAAGTATTTAGCGTAATAGAATGATTGTTTTTCAATTATTTTACTTTGGTATAGATAATGTATAAGTGAACATAATAATTGTCACAACGTTATAAAGCCAGACAAAACGATCATCGTTCATAGGGTCAGGAGTCAAATAAGCGCCTAACAAGTGAAGATTGTCTCCAAAATTTTGAATCCTCATAAATTTACGGACATAGATCTAGATTTACAAATCCCCTTAAAGCTCTGGAATAATGAGACTAACGTAAATCTCCGGTAATTTTCATCTTATCGTGCTTCTGTTACTGTTAAAATTGTCCTTGGACATAAAAAGGGTCATCCTGTTCGTAATCTGAACGGAGATAGACAGGCAAAGAATAAGCTGTTAAAACAACAGAAACATAGGAACAAGAACATCACAAAGCTATTTATTGTCTTGAAAAATGGTCTTCTTGTTCCAGTGAACCATTCACAATTACAGGAAAGTGAAAGGAATATTCTACAGAAACAAAGATTAAATTGAACTGCGGATAAATTTAAGAAAATATCAGACACGCTAAGAAAATAAAAATGGTTAAACTAAGTGAGCTCTTTTATATCAAAGTTTCCAAAGATATAAGAAGCTTTATTGCTTTAAAGACTTTAATATTTGCTGAATAATATCAGCCAGCGTACAGTTTTCTTTCAAATTATTATGAAGTCTTTCAGGAAGATTGAGTTATCAGGTATTTGCAAGAATAAGTGAAATGCAAGAAGAGCATGCGTGCGTTATGGAAATATGTATTTATGAAACACACCACTAAAATATATATCAACTGATATTTTCTTAGCAATGTATCATCCGATGAATAAGAAACATACAGCAAAAATAGAAAAATAACATAAGCATTTGGTGCACTGAAATCACGCAGTGCGTTTCTCAGTCTTCTGTGACGTCATCGAAGCTGTGACGCGTGCATCCATAAAAAAAGAATTGTTCCTAAGACCACAAACAAGTTAATATCGGAAATTAATAACAAATATTTAATATGATTTGGAGCCGTGTTTACAGATAAATATTGGCTCTCCTACATAAGGAAACATGAAAACATGAATTTATTTTGTATTAAAAAGAGTGATATATTATGTATTTCATCGTAAGATTACTTTGGATATAAATAATAATTGATGTTCTATATCTAAGAAAAAATATAATAGTAAATAAGTGGCCATACAATTTTAGATGTCCGTTCATTTCATGGGCTTATTCAATATATAGACTCTTAAAATAAACTCCAAATCCAAAATGAATGATTACTCAATACTCACATAAAATTATTTTATGAATATGAAAGAATTCACCAAACAATGGCAATATTGATGACACTTTATCACATTAAATTCACTCTGCAAATTACTTCAGGTTGCTGAATTCTGCAGCGAATATCGAATAATTCAACTCAAAGATTGATGACACTTTGTTCCTTTGCTTCCTCATTTCTGCATAAAATCCATCATTCATCCAGATAGTATTAACACTCTATAAGACTGAATTAAATTCTAGATACCACAGAGAAGGGTACCTACATTTTCCCACTCACTGGTTTAACTGACCAGTTAAAACAATATAACAGACAAAGTTTTGGGTGAAGAACTATTTTTATTGTTTAACAATAGAGAAATAACTGTTGCGTCAAAGACCAGAGCCTACCCTTGCATTATCTATCCCATTGATTGAGTACATATTTATTCAGGAGAACAGATACAGTGTGAATAACCAACACAAATCTGAAGTTAGGGAAATTAACATTTATGAGAAAACACAAAACAGAAATTTGATGCTTTAATATCTATGAGAAAAAAAATTATGTTATGGACTTCTTCATAGCAAATTAAAATAATAATTTTAAGTATGAGGGATTGGAGAAAATTGGAAGGCAATCAAAAGCATTACTTACTCTGTGTGTTTACATAAAGTCACATATACAGTTTCTTATCAATGGTCTAATGATTTAATTCATCTATAAACTTAATATAAACGCTAAAGTGAATAAGTGAGAAGAGATATAATATCTAAAGAGAGAGAGAGAGAGATATCAACTGCAAATTTTTCGCATCACACGATATATCGTTAGCGTTCGATCTCCTAATAGGGATTAGGTTGGCGTTCATCTCAATTAGGAGATAAGAAAAGAAAGAGAAAATTGGTAAGAATTTGAAGATATATTAAAAAACATACGCAAAGGATTTTTTTCAGGAAAAGATACTTTTTCCTACTCGAAAAGTTCATAGGTAATATAAACAGGTTAAAGTCAGAGAATAATGACTCTGACGACAATATGTTCAATTCACTAGTATTTGTAATCAAAGAAATGTAATTCTTAAGTGCAATTTCAACATATAACTATGTACTAGATAAGGAAATCTTAAATAAAAATGAAGCTTATTAACTCTAAAATTAAATCTTACTTCGGTACCCAGCTAACCATATCCTCTCTGTCCCGCGTGGGACAGAGGGGGACATCCCTCGTTAGCGAGGGGCAGAGAGGGACGGGGAATTTCAGACGTCTCCAGACGTCTGAAATCCCACGTCTTTCCAACGTCTGAAATCCCACTCACGTCCCACGTCTTACACAAGCGGGATGTCCCTCGTCTATCCCACGTCTTAAATCCCACTCACATCCCACGTCTTTCCCACGCGAGATGTCCCTCTCTGTCCCACGCGGGATATCCCTCTCTGTCCCACGTCTGTCCCACGTGGGATGTCCCTCTCTGTCCCACGCAGGATGTCCCTCTCTGTCCCACGCAGGATGTCCCTCTCTGTCCCACGTCTGTCCCACGTGGGATATCCCTCTCTGTCCCACGTGGGATGTCCCTCTCTGTCCCACGTCTGTCCCACGTGGGATGTCCCTCTCTGTCCCACCTCGGTCCCACGCGGGATGTCCCTCTCTGCCCCACGTCTGTCCCACGTGGGATGTCCCTCTCTGTCCCACGCGGGATATCTCTCTCTGTCCCACGCGGGATGTCCCTCTCTGTCCCTCGTCTGTTTTACGAGGGAAAAAGTTATACCAAAAAGGTATATCTATCTCAAGCTTTATTTACGTATCATAACTAGGTAGGTATTCATAAACAGATGTAGGTATCTACTATCAAGGTAGGCACTGATGAATAATACTAGGTAGTAGGTAAGTAGGTATGGATTGATGAATACTACCTAGTAGGTATACTAGGTAGGTATGTATTGGTACTGGTAGGTATCTAGGTAGGTATTGCCAAACAGTGATAGGTAACTAGATAAGCATTGATAAACACTAGTAGATAACTAGGTAGGCATTGACAAACAGTTGTAGGTAAATAGGTAGGTATTGATGAATACTAGTAGGTAACTAGGACCTAGATTGGTATTTATATACAGTTGTACGCCACTAGGTATAGGCAATGTTAAACACAAGAAGGTAACTAATTAGGTATTGATAAGCAGATGTAGGCAACTAGGTAGGCATTGATAAACACCAGTAGGTAATTAGGTAGGTATTGACAAACAGTAATGTAGGTAACTAAGTAGGTACTGATAAATACTACGTAATAGGTAAGTAGTGATAACCACCAGTAGGTACAGATTGGTGGTTATCACTTGTAGGTTACTAGGTAGTTATAAATAAACTCTAGTAAGTAACTAGATAGGTATAAGGTAGTGATACCACCAGAAGGTAACTATAGGTAATATTAATTAACTGTTATAGGTAATTAGGTTGTTAATAACATTAATTAACATTATCAATACAAATAATAATAAATAACTTTATACACATTCTCATCATTTACATTAAAAAATAAGGGATACCAAAATGTAGAATATTAAATTATATTTATTTAAAATAATTTTAAGAAGCACGCAAGTTATCAAGTTGCATAAAGATCATTTCAATACTACTTCTACCATGTCCAGGATGGCTGAGTGGTACGTAGCGACGCAGGCTTCAATAGTACATCACACTAGAGTCCTGAGTTCGATTCCCGAGATGACCACTAAAATTCTTTCTCCATTTCTTCCCATTTAATTTGTATATAACAATATGTAATATTAAAATAAATGATATACAGCCAAATGTACATATACACTATATGCAATATGGTAGGAAATTGCAATAATATTAGTATGATATTTTATATTTCTTATACATATTTATAAACCCCAATTAACCGAAGTAGTTTGAGCCAAAAGAATGATATGTCCCCCTTGCAGAGGGGGACATCCACACTCTGTCCCACGTCTTGCAGAGGGGGACATCCGCACTCTGTCCCACGTCATGCAGAGGGGGACATCCGCACTCTGTCCCACGTCTTTCAGAGGGGGACAACTGCACTCTGTCCCACGTCTTGCAGAGGGGGACATCCGCACTCTGCCCCACGTCTTGCAGAGGGGGACATCCACACTCTGTCCCACGTCTTGCAGAGGGGGATGTTCTCACTCTGTCCCACGTCTTGAATACTCACTCTGTCCCAAGTGGGTCCCACGTCTTATTTCCCTCTTCCCTCTATAGCGAGGGACATCCGCACTCTGTCCCACGTGGGTCCTACGTCTTGAATCCCTCTATAGCGAGGGACATCCACACTCTGTCCCACGTGGGTCCCACGTCTTGAAAACGGTGAGGGGTAAGACGTGGGACAGGTGGATGTCAACCTCTGTCAGAGGGGGACAAGACGTGGGATCAGACGTCTTGAAGAGGGGGAACCCTGTGCAAATGAAGAGGGTTAGACGTCTGCAAGACGTCTAATGTCCCCCGTCCCACGTCTTGCCCCACGTCTTAAATCCCTCTATAGCGAGGGGTATCAGACGTCTTAAGACGTGGGACAAACAGCTTTTGGTTAGCTGGGTACAATTGTATTGATTTTTGAATAATTAACTAATAAATAGTCAAATCAAGAAGAAATACCTAACAACAGTGTTAGTACGATCGCATTTAGAAAAAAAGTATGATTATTATCTTGACATATAATTTATCTGTATTTATAATGTATGCAAAAATAGCACCTTATAATATATTAATGGGTCGGAAAATGTAGAAATAAAACCTTCAATTTGATTATTCTAGCATTATTCTAGCAATTTAAAATTAATATTTATACAATTATCTTCGATGAGATATCATTAACAGCAAATAAATTGACGGTTAAGCTCACTAATTGGGGATAATTTTGCCCCTTTTATTCTTCCTCAATATGTATTATTGGAATCTAAGCGGTACAACTTTCATTATTTGGACTAACTTGTATACAATAAGTTTGAGTTAAGTGTTCGATATATTATATTCTATTCTATATATAAGTTTTGATAGAAAATCACTAATTGGTAGGGTGGACCGTTTTGACCTTTTTTCGATTTTGCCTTAGCTACAATGATAGAAATTGGCACATGGGTGAAAAAACACGGTATGAAAAATTTCAGCCCAATCAGTTAACATCTTCTGCCCCCGGGTGAGGGGGGAATTATTGAAAATAAGTTGAAAACCCCACATTTTCTAATGTGACATTAAACTGGGTTCTTGACATCTTCAAGAACTGTTATAACGACATGCATGATGATAAAGGTCTGATTAGTTCATTTTAAACAATAACAAAGTTCTACATAAACGTCTTCTGCCCCCCAGAGGGCTGGTGGGAAATAAATATTGTAAAACGTTTTCAAGATTTTTTAAAATAAATTTTGGAAGTTGATCCAATACTTTATTAAAAAGCAATATAAAAACTGCATTACGATGCTGAAATATTAAAAGTAAAGATCTTAGCTTGCCAATGTATTAATACGGGCAACCCAAAACTCACCACGAGGAGGTGGCTGTAAGTTGATTTCCACTCAATCCAGCCCCTAACACCCTACCATGGTTGAATAATTTGATCACTACAATTTGAAGTCTAGCTTTGATCAAAATCTTGGCATCTCAGTTCTTTAATGGATGTGTGAAAGGATATATCAGAGCAAGATTCAGATTTTGACATGGTGCATTCAACATCAGATCGAATTGTGAACTATTTAGTGATACAAATACAATTGAAAGTACGGAGACAAAAGTAGATTTTTTTATAGAATTCTAGGAAATGTGAATGTCCTCCTGTTTATGGGAAATGTTTTTTTTTTTTATATCGCTACGTAGTACAAGTAATAACGATAATATTCTGCTATATTACGTTTCAAAACTTTGATGTACTTAGAAAGTTATAATATTTTACTTGTCATAGTAAAATGTAAACTAACCATAAACAATTTTTCAACTATAACTAACTATAAAAACCAATTAAAAAACTCTCAAAATTACGTTATCTAAAAATTAACCGTTATATGCATCAGGCAACTCCTTCTTCCATCGTATAATTAAGGTCAGTTAACTATTCTTAATAGTGCGGTTTGAAAAAAATGACGGTCCACAGAGGAACACGGATTTTGTGGTGCACCTAGTGTTAAAAATAGAAGAATAAACTTACTTGAAGCTCAAATAAGTCTTTACTATAATGATTTACGTTAAGAGTCTCAAACACGGTTATCTATTACATTATTTTTTTATATTAACCATACTATTCCATTATAACAACGGAATACATTCTTAGATTCTTATAGTATCACATAAGTGTCGTGAATGTAGAATATGGTCGTGAATAGATAAATTATTGTGAATAAAGTTCAGGTAAAAATAAAGAACCGCGATAGAATTGAAATTTATCGCTATGCTGTACATGTCATTATAATATTATAATGCTAATTATAAAACGTTATTTAAAAATTATTCATTATGTAAATTCATAGGAGAGAGATGACAATAAATCCATTCCAATGACAACTCCTCATATATTTTTGCTTGAATTTGACTTCTATATATACCATAGAAATGAGGGTCACCTATTGAACCAATTTGACATTTCAGTTCAAGCCCGATTGCTTGAATTAAAAGTAATTGCCTCATTTAATTTAATCAGCCCTCAACATCCTGAAGTTCAGTTATGCTTCCTTAAAATTGGCACTGGAGGCAGTGGGTAATTTGAATTGGTAGTGAGCGGTATCCGGGCTTTCTTGCCTGAGACTCGCAAAACTTATTCCAACAGAATAAACACCAATTCTATTAATGCAAATTATTCGTCATTGAACGAATGCTGATGAGAAACAAGTCTCAAAATTACTCGTAAATTTATTCAGTATTATATATTCAAATCTATATATTCCCATATATTTTTTTATTTATTCGTAGTTCAAATCAGTCTAATATATCGTAAACAAACTGTTAAAATATTAAATTTTTGCTCCTCAGCTATATTTTGCTTGTTTTCTCACTCCAAAAATAAATTGTATTGGAAAGTACAATTTATAAAATAAAACTTTGCTTGATAGCATGATTAATTTTCAACTAGAATTGTAACATAATTCTTTATTTAGGAAAAGTTTCTTTCTTCTTCGCTGCCCAACAAAATCATAGTTCACATTGGTACAATGAGATTACTCTATTAAACTCTCAGGCTACATTGTCTATGAGATTGCCTTATAAAATAACGTAATCCTCCTTTTGATTTAGTTTTCAATGATGTACAACAGAAAACGTGCAGCCTAAACGTCATTAAATAAGTATGACTTTACATTTCACCTCTATGACATAACAATTCATCGAGCATTTCAATTTGAATAATGAATAAATTTATTACAAATATTCTCATGACATTTTTTGTCTATGATTCTATTATACATTATCAAATTAAAATTTATCGTACATATATTTTTTCTCTGGCCATTTAAAGATCCCATTCAAAACAATTTATGTAAGGGAGCTGTGCCCCAGGGACTCTAATTATATCCGAGACAAGGTGATATTAATGTCTTCTCCACTGAAAGGAGAAAATTACAAGTTCTAAGACTCCTGCAGTTCAAAGTTATTTATTTCATGCAACGTTTCTAGACATTATTAACACAGTTGAATTTGTTCTCAATTGCGTTCTTGAAAATATTTATAACTATATTCCCTTATTGTATTTGTAGAATGAATGAACTTTGCTTTTGTAATCGCTTGTAAAATGAGAAAGAATCTAATAATTTAATCTAATATTCTGTGTGAAAATATAACTTACAGAATCACTAAGTCATATGTACATATATGCTGCACTGCCTGCACATAATACCAAAAAAAATATGTTATCGAAATGTCCAATTTTTTCGATCTAAAAGAATAATAAAAAAAAATAATACTTATTACATACTTATTTCCTATTTCAACGAATCGCACTATTTACCTATTATTTAACTTAATCTGTTAATTTACCCTAACAATACTATACAGCTAGTTGAGAGTAATAATAATAATATAACAATAATTTCTCAATTTGAACGACCATGTTAGATATTTTACACTGTACAGGTTTTTGACGCAATGGAAGTGTAATCCTCTCACTCCAGCTCAGAGAACATGTTATTGATTGTTACTCGTATGCGAACATCAGTAGTAGCCAGAATCAGTGTAATCTACGTACAGGAGTTGTAGCTATCATACTTGTCATTGTCACATATTATTCAGATATCACTATGCAGTTCTTGGAATATAAGTTCTAAATTCTATGAAGTGAATTTAGAACTTTCCAAAGAAATCAGTTTATTTTCAGGAAGAATAATATATTGGATTTTCATGGTGATCATAAACCATTTGAAGAAAATACTTATATGTAATGCTGAATATTTTGAAGATGTTATATTATATCGTATGAACACATTGAACAGTGTAAAAATACATTTATTCCCTCTTATTTATTAATTATACACGTGTAACAACTTTTAAATTATATTATCACTTATAAGGCAGAAAAGATTAAATATCATATTACGATCAAGTAATTTACTTACAAGATAACATGCGTAGATAATCTTATAATTAGATGACAGTAAAATTTGCAGCTTGATAGGTTGAACGATTACATGCATCAGCATCAAACTCAGCATCTTAATTACTTATACGAGTACTCCAAGATAAAGCTGAGAAATTACAAGTTAGAATAAAAGTTAAGAGGATTGCTGTGTATACTGCAATTAAATTATTTTGTATCATTAGTTTCCAAATAAATAGGCAGCAGAAAATTGTAAGTAAAGAAGTATCGAACAGGAAATGTATGATAAAATACGAGGAAGAATGTTAGAATGATAACATCAAAATGGAAATTAATTAAATGGTTATCGACAAATGGGACGGTAATTCTAATTTGCATAGTCTACAAGGTGTCCGACACTTTTGTTGCCAAACTTTAATATAGGGTTGCATTTGTCGAAATGAACACTTTTTATTCTATGAGGGTGTGGTGTAAAATGCTTAGTTAAAGAGTTACAAGGTTAGGAAAGTAGTATCTGTACCATTTATTATTATTAGTTAGTCATTTTTTTAATGTTGCGATAAGAAACAAAATATTTTTAACAGTAATTAAAAGGAGCACAAAAAAGATAATCTTAAATTAGGTTATATTTTACAGAATGTGTTAAATTTGCCGCCCACTTGTTGCAATGCAAGCGTTCAAACGTTTGTCCCTCAAGGATTCGTGAAACTCCTGGTGTCTGCTCGCGTCCGCCAATCATTGAACAAACGTTTGAACGACTGCATCGCAACAAATGGGAGGCAGTTTGAACACATTTTGCAAACATGTAACCTAATTTCTTGTGCTCATAATGATTACTGTTAAAAATATTTTGTTTCTTATCACAACACTAAAAAAATGACGTTAACTTATTATAATAAATGCTACATATACTACTTTCCTAACCTTGTAACTCTTTAACTAAGCATTTTAGACCACACCTTTATAGAATAGAAAGTGTTAATTTCGACAAAATGCAACCTTATGTTAAAGTTTGGCAACAAAAGTGTCGGACACCCTGTATACCTACAATCAACTGATAGTAATTAACTGATTTTCATAAGTAATTTAATATTTTAAAATCAGTTGTTTTTCATAGTTACATACAATAGATAGTTGTGTAATATATTATTCCAAGGATTTCTATTCGATCGAATATATTAAATTGGATTATGAGAACAAGTCCATGAAATGTGTGTGGAAGTAAACTGGTGTCAACAAATTATAGACGAACAATCAGTTCTTAGAATACTCTTCAATGTTCATTCATGAACCATTGAAATTCCAATAGAAGCAATTTGAATTCCAAAGAGGACTTTAATTACGAATCAGCAGCTACAGTTTTGATAAAGTAAGAACATAACCATCAATATTCTCCATAGGCAATATGTGATGTTTTATTGATGCATACCATAGAATAAATATTGATTCACGCATTAAAAGTAATGAAATATACATTAAACATATCCGATTAATTTATCTACAACTCTCACTTTAAAATAGATATATTGATGAATGAGTAAGCATATACATTAAAAAAAGATAGGCTAGATAAAATATATAATATTTCATTACACACTTAATAGAACAAGAGGGGGAGGGGTTGATGATATGAACTACAATAATTGGCATTTATATTTGAAGATTTAAATACACTTGTCGAGGTAGATGAAGATTTAGATAATCGTATCGAGGTTTAATGGCTTATATATTACAGTCGTGAGCTTTGGTTTGGAATTTGCTTTTCTTACTGGACTATATTCATTAAATGTTTAATATCGTCTATATACAATGTTATACATCTACATTCATTGGTAAATGATACTTCTCCTAGAATAATAATTTCCAAAATGTAATTAATTTTTTTACAAGCTTAACCCCGTAGAATTCACACGGAATTAAGAAATCAACAAATAGATTTTGGTTTGGTTTTTGAGTCGGTCGAACAGTTTGATTATGGAGAGTAAATACAATCCAATAGATTATTAGCTACAGTTCATTTCATCCTTTGAATGTAAAAACTATTAAACTTTTTACCCAAACTATTTTATATTTTAGCTCCAGGGTATACCTTCACTTCCTCCTCTTACACTTCCCTCATCTTCACTTCCCCCACCTACACTTCATCAACCAACACTTCCCCCAACTTTATCTCCCCAACCTACACTTCTCCCACATTCATTTTCAAACCACTTATTACTGTGTACCCAAAATTTGAATCAATATATATATATATTTATCGAATTTCTTAGTAAGCCTACAAGTAAAATAAATAAAAAACATGTCAACATACACCATTTGATGGAAAAAACAAGTATTTCCATCCGGTTTTGAAAATGTATTAACAAATCTTCATCATGGATTTAAGTTTATAACATTATTTGAGGCCCACTGACTTAACTACTCATTTGACGACGCGTGTTTCGAGTCGTGCACGGACATTTCGTCAACGGAAAATTCGTCCACGGACATTTCGTCCAGACATATTATATATTATTTATGTATATTCTGCAACATAAAAGTAGAAAACACATATTGGTGATGGTAATTGAAATGTATGATATTTCTTATTCCAAATTCTTATTGCAACCTTTTCTCTTGCTGGCCGTCTTCAGTAAAATAATGAAGGTGCATACTGCATACTTTTTTCAATGATATACAGGCAGGGGTCGCTTTTATTAAACCCGAGTCTTATAAAATCTGTAATAATTTTCAGGCAAAAATCGATGTTATTACAGTACATAGATATAAAAAACAGAAACATTTTTAGTGGTGTTTATTTCAGGGAAACTACAATAATCATCAATAGTGGTATTCAGATTAGGTAATTAGATAAAGTATTGGTTCTGAAATTAGATTTTTATAGCAGAAATTTTTAACAGTGACTACATAAATTGCTTATATAATAATATGCATGTATATAATATAGAGATAAACAAGTGACACAAAACAATTAGCTAGATATAGGTACTTTTTAGTGATACGTTTAATTATTTAAACGTAAAAACGTCCATGTTATTGGACTGTTTCATATTCTCGGACTTATACATTTATAATAATTATTCATAATTTCTATTGTAATTGCTTTAATTCTTACACATCCACACATTTATTCTTGTTAGTACCCTGTTATTTCAGTTCTATATTTTATCAAATCATAAGTTCATAACTCATTAATTAATGTAAAACATTAAACAAGGTGAATAACTTGAAGATACAGTCAATTCGTGTAACACATCTAATTTGATAACTGTAATCGATAGATTGAAAAAAATTATGTGTTCATATATATACCCACGGCTTTAGTCACTACTATATAATGGTATCTTTACACCTGGCTGAATAGTGAAAAATAATATGAAATATGTTCCATATAAACACTACAAAATACAAAATAAAGCAATTCGAGGACAAATTGTCCGTGAACGAAATATCCGTGGACGAATAGACCGTGGACGAATTGTCCGTGGACGAGATGTCCTAGACCCTTTACGAGTATATTCGGTTTTTGTCGTATTCATAATTAAAAGAAGAAGAATCTCTTATTTCAAAATATCGTTCATATAAATCATACAATAAAAGGCGAAGTTGTATACTTTCTATTCATGGTACAGCAGTACAATGTAACTATAAGTAACAATAATCTTGATATTATAAATATGACTTCTTTCTTCAACAGTTAGAAAATTTCAGTTCATCTTAAAAATATGATACGGTCTATAGTAATAAAACTCTCCAAAAATATATGAATTGAAAAGATGTATTACTTCCCTGCGACGTCATATTAGAAACCATATTGTTGCGCTCTGAATTAAATTGCGAAGAATTACTAGAAATAAAATAGGACTGGGATGCTTGTTATTTAATAAATAGTCTGATTTCCTTAAATCTGTTATCCTCAATCTGAATGAATTGTTCATAAAATATATTGAATGGAAATTTCTTCTGATACAATCGGCAAATTTAGTGTTCAAACCATGAATATTCATACTCAGTTTCCAGAAAACAGGGAATTCAGAATACAGTTAAATGACTCTTTTAATATTATAGTACAGAGTACATCTAAGAATCGGACATTTTGTGGAAAAAAATATCGAACATTTGTTCACTGTTGAAGCTACTTCTTTACTGAGGACACTACATTCACTACATTAAATTTCATTATTAAGGAGTTCTACTAAGCATGAGAAAAAAATGAACAGTGAGTTTTGAATGAAAATGCAGCTTATTGAAAAGAATACATTTAGGATTTCTATCTATTCTGTTTTTTTTAAATGATATTCCTTAAATAACTGCTAAAGCTTATGATATAATTGATATTGTAATTGAACTCATTTATCAAAGACCTATTAATAATGGTCTAAAATATTAAACAAATTTGTAGCTTATATTGAAATAACAAGAAATAGTATTACAGAATTGAAAAATGTTATTCAATTTCAAGAGAGCTGTATGTATTCCATATTATTTTCCTTTTAGTTTGAGGTACATTTCATGTAATATAATATTTAATTCAATGGCAACCTACTGGTATAGATATTTGTTATACTGTTATTTTAAAATTTAGAAAATTTATCATTATTTCGCTTCAGCTGAAAACGGGTTCATTTTATTTGTCTTACAAAATTACATTTATGATAATAAATGTTTTACAGGAATTGAATTGAATTAAATTTCATTCCTCGATATCAATTTAGTTTATTTAAAATTATCCCTTGTAAACTTTAAAGATTTTTATATATCAATGCATTAGAAAAGAGCTATACAATTTGTAATATCTTGTCGCAAATCAGGGATTCAAATTTTTCTTAAATGTTGCAATTGGCTAAGATTTTCATTTTCAGACAGCTGAAAATAAGCGTAAGATTAATGATCGTAATTCATTATTGTCACAGGTTTCAACTTGCACAGAAAATTGCATGGAAAATTAGTCACATGGGGATTTTTTTACGATTATTTATAATTGCCCAATAATACTCAAATAAAGAATACCAGGATGGGCTTCAGAAAAAAAATATATAAATATTCCTTCATAAAATTTTGTTAAACTGTGCATTTCTTAATAAATATTCTCATTCTGATTCAAATAGTCAATTTCTTACAATGGTAAGTAAATGAATTCTTGACGTGAGAAGTTGTAGCTGAATGTTCTTTTATTACTACTAATATTGCTGCGATTTTTTTTATTTGTGGAATCTATTTACTAAACTATTGATGTGATTTTTGAATGAGTATTCAGCTCTTCTATTTTTGGAGAAGTAAATCTGTATTTATTCAAAAAGTTGTGTTTTTCAAAAGATAGTAAAGTGAAACTGATATAGTTAAGTAAATGATTAAGATGTTAAGTAAGCATAACAAAAATTGATGGTGAAGTGTACTGTGTCAGTACACAATTGTAATAGTTTATAGGCTATCTTGATTTCGTCCAATCTAATATTATCAACTGTTCTATGAAGCATGCATTTAATTTAGAATAGAAATGGCTGTGATTTCATTTCATAGATTAAGCAAAAAAAAAATTATTAATTTTTGATTCATGATAGGTATATATTCAAAAAATAGTATGAGGATTAAATTTTACATCTGAACGAAATTTTTACCAATTAAACTGGAGCGTCCGTTTTCGAAGACCCTAATAAAAGTTATAGAGATAGGGCTCGGACTTGATAAATGAAACCATCATCGATGTTAACAATGCTTTGAAAAGATCATAAGTTGACTTCTTATAAAATGCACAATGTTCAGCAACTTAGTCTGACAAACAAAACAGCTCGAATGGAAATGTGCTTATGCTTTCATGAAAAAATGGACACTGATGTCGACAGGATAAACGACGTTTGGTTCAGTGACGAATCCAACTTTTATTTGTAGGGAAATGTCAATTCACAGAACTGCAGGAAATTGATTTATGAACATCCCAATGAAGTCAATGAAACTCCAACATCACAGTACTAAATGTATAGCATGATGCGCTATCAGTGCACACGGCTTAATTGGTCCAATGTGGCTTCAAGATCGTGGCACGACTGTTACGATTACACAGGAACGATATCGAAGGATATTAGACTCTTTTTATGATTTATTGAACATTGCAAATATCTGCAGTTTGAATATCAGTGGTTTCAATAGGATGATACAACACCTCACACGGCGATTGAGACACCGAGGAAACTTGAAGATGTGTTTAATGAAAGGATCATATTCAAGAAAAGCGACTACCCACGGTCTCATCTTTCTCCAGATCTCAGTCCCCAAGACTTTTTTCACGGGGATTAGTGAAAGAACTACAGATGTAAATTTAGTATTTCGTCCACAGCATTCCAAGAGCATCATGTGAACGTGTTGTTGCCAACTTCAGTCGCCGAATTACTGAATGCATCGACCGAAATGAAGGCCACATGGAGCATAGAAATTGTTGTTTAGTTTTTAAATTATTGAACTTTAAAATGTGTCAGGTTTTTATTGATCACCCTGTATATGTATTTAGTTAGAATTTATCTGACCTCTCCTTAGAGATGACAAAAATCTGCCTTCACATCCATGGTTTATTTGAGGTTTTAAACCATTGTATATGTTACTACGTTTAACAATATTGTGCTTTCATAAGATACCTTCTTCAAACCTTCGCTTTAATTGTGTTCGAAGTATCGCCTACATTTCAACATTCAACAACTGAGAAATTATCATACTCTCTCGATCAATAATGTCCGATCAGGTAGCATATATAAACCTATTAATTGCTACGCTCCAAGCCAAGCAATGTTCAAAAAAATTTACAGTTGGATTACCAGTATGACTCTGATTTAGGGTTATAAGGTTGTTGAAATTAACTCATTTCTCAAATTGTTTGAACAATGAGGCTAATTTCATCCAATAGTAGTTCACTTCTGTAAAAATTTGAAGCTTTTCATTACACAAAAAAATTCACCGGTATTCACGAAATTCTCAATGAGCTGAAAATAAATAATCGAAACAATTTGCAATTTGAATTATTATGGTTTTCTTAGAAAACATTGAACCCATTCAAAACTTGAATATTTTTAAAATCTAACTTCACAGAAACATAAACTAAGCTGATATGAAAACCTGAGACTATAACAATTCTGAAAAACAACATTTCTACGTTCTACAACTATGTACACCTATTCTACAGCACACTACAAAATGTGATCCAAATATCCAGTATGCTACTGGAGACAGACTTGAAGACGGCGAGCTAAGTTATATATCACTCTACCACTCTCCAGCTTATCTTATATTCTGTGTTATGGCTTCCTTTAGCTCAGGGATAGTCTGAGGGTGATTTTTCATACACTGTGTCTTACAGATAACTCCACGAGTGGAAATCTGGGAGATTCAGGTCTGGGAAATGTGGTGCCAACTCAGGATCTCGGCAACGAAAGAAAACTCAGTCTAGGAAAAAGCTGATTGAGCCACTTCATAGTCACATTGCGTGTGTGAGGAGTAGCATAATGCTGCTGAAACAACTGACAATACCTTCTGAACCTGTTGGAACCCTTGCCTCCATTGTGTCTGCTCAAAGTATTCCATAATTGGTCCAGGTCATCGATGTATTTACTCTTTAATGACAGTGAGTGATTCCTCATTCTCTACTTCGAAGAAAAATGGTCCTATAATTCCATTTTTGGAGAAGGCTATCTATGCTGTACCCTTTTCTCAATGAGAGGTCGTTGAAAAACTTCATTAGGAACATCTGTGTCCCGGAAAAAGTTACGTGTGCTGTTAACATGCCTTGACAGCAAGAAGTGAGACTCGCCGCTAAACTTTAACTTACAATTTTTGATGATTTTGGACTTCAAATTTAAAGTCATGTAGTAAGAATTCTTCACCCCTGAAAGCCATATTGATCGAGATTCAGCATTGTTAACTTCTCCTCTGTTCATATATGAAAAAGCAAAAAAAAAGTATTACATTTGACAAAGTTATTAGCTAAAACAGTGGTTCAATGTTTTCGACACCCTGCAGTTATACAAATCGCAATATCCTTTTTATGCAAATGTTTTCATTATTTTTTTTTTAATAAGTTCAGTTCATTTATATGAGAAGTGAATTATCATATATAAATTCAATCTTTCAATTTGTGCAGTTGCTTTGTTCTCCTTATTTGTTTATTTCCTGCCTTTAATTTGAATTCTGCAGAGTGACAGTTTTTTATTAACTTATGCAAATTCAGCCGACAAATTATTTAGTCCGACATTCAATGGAAAGCTGAACAATCGCTGAGTGCAATAAATATAGAAAGAGTCATTTTCAGATTCTGAAAAATGATGAGATTATATTCTGCTATTATTTATTTTATTTGATGATGTTATTATATTCATTTCTCGAATAGAATATGGATGGAGAGAGAGAGAAAGTAGAAGTGTAGTAGTCTTGTATTTGGGTCTTAATTGTTGATGGTAGAGGATAAAAGTTTATATAATAAGGATAATAGATTAGTATATAAGGAACTAAACTTTTTCCTTTGGCATATGACATATTGTACATAATGAAATTTTATATGCATAAATCAGATATTTATTTTTTATTTGAATTTTTTCAGCTCATATAAAATAAAAGATGAACCCATCCTTTCCTTCTGAAAACACTAGTGATTATTAGAATCTGGAGTACATTTTTCCAATAAGAATAATGGACCTTCATCATTTATTTCTGTTTGGTTTAAATTCCGCAACAGTTATTAGGATTGTCTCTCTCTGCTCTGGAACTATTCATCAGAGGCACTATTTTCTGTCCTGTACTAAAACAGTGTCAAAGTAATGTGCGAATTGCGTGGGAAAATTACATACAAGCCTTTTCAAAAAGAAAAGCAAAGACTGATTGCAACTGGAACTGAGTTCGGCAGTCGCTGGATTTTTTAAGAATAATATGAAAAAACGATTTCGCGTATTAAAGAAATAATCAATTTAGTATTGTTCCTAATGTATATTAGGATGTAGTTTTATTCTTAATGAATTTATACTAATTACTTAAATTTCGAGTTATCGAACAGTTCCACCTTTCCAATAGCTGGAAAAAAAGTTTATATATATAAATCAATTCGTTATTTTTATTGGTATCGTGGAATGAATATTATTAACATTCGTTCTTTTCCATTTTGATAATATTATTCTACACTATATTGAAATACCTATAGAAATTCTTTTACTCTATAGAACTAAGGTAATGTAACACATAACAGTTAACAGAAAGTAAATTAGTCAAGTATTCACTTCGTAATTGATTATATGAGAAATATCCACTCTCAACATTCACTAGCTATTACATTCAATAGAAGAACAAAGCAGAGATGGGAACTTTATCTCGTATCATCGTATATATAATGGTTATTAGGTATTTAGGAATACTTTTAATTACCTATTATTGTTTAGGGTAATGCTATTTAATTGTAAAATGTTTGAGGTAGCCATTTATGTAATGACTATCAGATTTATCATGGTTCTGAATTATGCAGAAGTATTTTACATTACTTTTTGATTAGTCTATTTTTTATATAAAATTTATCTCTTGAATAAATTGTCATAATGACTATGTTATACAACAGTTTAAAAATAAGATGAATGGACGAATATTAAGGTGACAAATTTGGTCGGGTCGAATTTTCCGCGGATGAATTTTCCAAGAATAAGTTTTCCTATCATCGGTGTTTCCTTCAAAATACATACTATTAATATCCTACACTAACTTCAGTTACTACTAACTTCAAAGACTGACATCTCTACTTACTGACGTACATCTTCCAAGCTTAAGGAATTCTAAGTTATTATAACAATTACAAATTGGTTTAACCTGTAAAATGCTATTAATTGGGATAAGAGAAGTACATTTTTAAATCATATTAATACTATATTCTTCATTATTATGTACCCCAAAATTAATACATTGGATGACTGTATATTCTTAAGATATCGTATCCTAAAATTTCCCTAATTCCCTAAATATTTAGGAATTATCATAAAATACTTTTCATAAAAATAGATATTTATAAACTCCAATGGTAAATTGATTAAATCCGAATCAGAAATTAATTTTCAACGACACAATTCAGGTAAATTTGCTATAACACATATAACTGAAATGTTCTAATATTATTATTATTATTTCCAATATCTATACCAATTTAAGCGTCATATCAATCTCATAATCCTTATAGTTAACCATTTGAAATAATTATGATAATATCAAAAAGAGTCATACTGATGCCCGTGAAATCTACTTTCTAACATTCTTGTCTAACCACTAATACTCCATTCACACTTTTATTCATTCTCCCTCAGATCTTCAATGTGATCATTTTGTGTTTTATTTAGCGCGTTCTTTAACTAATTGAACGGAAAGATTCACGTTAATCATTTTATTTTGAGGGCCCGTCGATCAATGCCGGCGGAATATTTTGCATGTCATGTAAAAATTCTGAGATCTATTTTTTTGGAATTTATCAACGGTGCCTGTCACCTAAAGATGGATTGAGAATTGCATTTTGCCTATCAGATGCATTGGAATGAATCTATAATATTGATGACATTAAATGATAAGATATTGTAACATACGTGTTGGAATAGTTTATCTACAACTTAATAAATTCAAATCTAGGCTTACAGTTTGAAATATCAATAAATTCCATAACAAAATATAGCAAAATATTATACTGTTTCAGTTTAAATTTATATTTTTTAATATTAAATCTAATGAGCATAAGATATGATTTTTAAGATTTCTTCTTAGCTTAATAGGTATTTGGGTTGAATTGAATTAAATTTTCATAGTATAATATTTAAATTCGTCTTCAAATCAATTATATATTGAATGCAAATCGAATTAATTATATTAATATAGTATAATAAGATGAAAATATTGTGTTGAACTACTAATTCAATATCATACCTATTATCTAAAAAAGAAAATATGGTATAGTATTCAAAATAGGCAATCGAAAAATACTGACGATTATACATTCATATATATTAGTTTACATTATTGAAAATTTAGATTTCTTTTTCGCGTAGCACCTTTTCCTAGAATGTTGCATCTTGACCTTCAGTTAGTTCATATTTCTTCTTATTCTTTCAGGTGTTTTGTTAGAAAGAATTCTTCATCTACGAAGTATTAATTAACTTTGTATAAAATCTTAGTAATTAATCACACAAAGAGAAAAATAGAATAGAAATCTCCCACCGTATCTTCCTAGCTATTAGTTATTATATAATGTTAAGAATGTGTTAGCCACACATTATATAATCATCTTTATATATCAGTATACATTTATATTATAAAGATTAGATCATTCCTTGTATATGATATTAGCTCCTCAATATTTCTTCCAATTAATAATATGAGCATGAGATACACTCTGAAACTGTGGTAGTATCTGATGGTCTGAAGTATATTGTGTCTCAGGCTTTTGATTTATTACGAGACAATGTGCCTCCTGCTGACCTCACATGGTGCACTATAGTAATTGGGGCACTAAAGGCAGCAGCCACATGAAATCCTCTCAATAAATCATCACATTTTCAAATAATTGCTTGGGGAGATTCATTAAATACTGCGAATATTATTGCGGGAAATTTCATGTTGCATTTAGTATACTGTGTAATTTTTTTTTTAAAGGCTCCCTGTGTAAAATAACCTCTGCAAATATTTAACTGTTTATTCGTCCAAATTACGTCAAAAAGTACAATTATTATAAACAAAATAATACCTACCTCTCATATAATTTAAGGTTTCCTTCAAATTTGTCTTCCCTTCTCCTGAAAGAGAGGACGAATTGCTGCTTTCCTGAAATCAGACTTTTAGATTTTTTCCGCCGAGCTCAAATAGGCATAAAGTCATTCTCCAGAGTATATTTAGAAAACAGCTGATATTTAGCGTGATATATTCTCACAGTATACATAGGTTTTGCTTTATTGCACTCGATTTGATCAATGTCTCCATATGTTGCCATAAATAAATAATTTCATATACAAGGTGTTTCATTTCAGATCATACACAATTTGATAGCTTGCAGAGAGACCCTAAATATTTTACTTCCAAGAATTTCAAAATATTCAAATTACAAAGCTTCGTTACCGAAATAGTAAGACCCTGATAGTAGGGTAATTTTTGACATACAATGGGAATTTCACATTACGAAATATTATTTAACGTAATCCTAAAATAATGACTTTAAAAGATACTAAATTTAAG